>JACXGJ010003960.1:0-49337 GCA_016801105.1 Esox niger
AATCACAGCTGGCTGTGCCACGCCCCTGTATAACCAACGACGACCTGATAAATCACAGCTGGCAGTGCCACGCCCCTGTATAACCAACGAAGACCTGATTAATCACAGCTGGCGGTGCCACGCCCCTGTATAACCAACGAAGACCTGATTAATCACAGCTGGCAGTGCCACGCCCCTTTATAACCAACGAAGACCTGATTAATCACAGCTGGCAGTGCCACGCCCCTTTATAACCAACGAAGACCTGATTAATCACAGCTGGCTGTGCCACGCCCCTTTATAACCAACGAAGACCTGATAAATCACAGCTGGCTGTGCCACGCCCCTGTATAACCAACAACGACCTGATAAATCACAGCTGGCAGTGCCACGCCCCTGTATAACCAACAACGACCTGATAAATCACAGCTGGCTGTGCCACGCCCCTTTATAACCAACGAAGACCTGATTAATCACAGCTGGCTGTGCCACGCCCCTGTATAACCAACGAAGACCTGATAAATCACAGCTCGCCATTGGAATTCCGAGATTAGCCATTATCTCCGGGAAAGCATATGAAGGAATAAAGCAGTAAATGTATAGTCTTTGCTTCTGTATTCTGTTTCAGTTCTGGTGCTTAATAGTAGAACTTAACTAATGCAAGACGGTGTTCCCAATTAGAGGACGGAGAAGGAGAAACAGAAGGAATCTGGGATGTTTGTCCTACATGGCACCTTATTCCCTATGCAGTCTTTTTGACTAGAGCCTGTGGCATGAGTTAGTCTCCACCAGACTACATTTTGAGTACACAGGCTTGTGAATTCAGGGTGAAATTAAAATGGGGGAGCTTTTATTACCTACGACGTTACGGTCTAAACGATCTCTTCAGGAGTCGAGTGGAATGTTCAGTGAATAGCACTCGTGTTCAGAGCCCGGCCATCTCTCCCCAACCTCCATAGCGATGGAAAAACAGACACTGATAAGCAGAGCGTCACACCTTAATGAGCCCACCTCAGTTCGCCGAGTCTGTGTTCTGTTCAGGCCAGTGGGCCCGTTCCAGGCTGACTTGCCGGTCGGCGATGCTGGTGAGGACATGGACATTAACTGGCCGCTACGGAGCCCTATGGTCAAGCATTCTGAACGGGGTGTTATCTGCCCTGGTTCAGTCTCCACAGTGAGAACACCCTCAGGAGGCTCCATATACACTACCATTAATTCACAATGAAACCGAATCTTCTTCCAGGTCTCCTCAGGACGAAGCCACAACACAGGAAGACACAGACAGTCTCAGTGAGCATGCGCACGTTCACACTCACAGACGCACACATAAACACACACACACACAGACACACACGCACACTGCAGCTCTTGGTATTCACAGACGGACTCAGCACCCATAACTAAAGAGCTCTGGCATCAAAGCACAAACCCACACGTGCCCCTATTCAAGCAAACCTCTGCTGTTTAAAACACACGTTCACCAGTCCCTCTGCACAATCCAAAAGCATCCGAAATAACAGAACCTGTGCGGTTCGTCAATATTTTACTATATTTCACAGCATATGGCAGTCGTCTGTTCCTAAAGCAGACGAACCAATGTACAGCCTCTCGATCCGTCAGTCCACAACAAGGGATCGGTCTCTAAAGGAGTGCACTAAATTGGGAATAGAGTACCGTTTGGGAGGTAGCCTATAAAACAATGAATCCTCTCTTCTGATCCTTGTCTGGCAAGACGTCTCCACATTACACAGGATTTGAAAAAGGCCAACTCTGAGGGCATTTATGAGGATGACGGGCAGCCAACAGCATGAAGGACAACAGAACACGGAAAGAGTTGTCTTTCTCAGATGAACCACTGACTGACTCCTTAATAGGACACAGACTTGGGCCAAAATCCAACCCTATTTCCTTATTTCTGTAGTTCCCTAGCTATGTACGGTACACAGTGCCAATTGGGACACAGATTAACTGAGTGAGATAGAGAAGGAGAAAAAGAGGAAAATACACAGGGGAGAGAGAGTGACGTCTTTCAAATGGGCCCTGACTGAATGCCGAAAATGAGACAGAATTTCCTGCTCATTCCTGCAGGTTGCTTCGTTGAGAAAGTTCATCAGTCAAGCCAATTACCTTAATCTAAGAACTGCAGCTTTAGTTGATTAATTATTATTAAATCAACATTCATAGTGTTATTTATGTTACCAAAAATACACTGGGTCATATCTCAGAGGTGAAAAAGAAAACAAATATTTAATAAATCTGCTGTTCAGCAAGATTAAGCAAGACAGATAACCAAAATTGTTCCAGGATCACTATTAACAATGGTTGATCCTCGGTTCTGACCCACCCTTCCAGGGAGTCTCAGGGAAAGTGGCCCACGCAAATATATATATTTTTAAATCACATATGACTATAATGCACCTTGTAGATGTGTGACGATAAAAGCGCCCACCCAATTTCTATTTAAATATACATAAATACACTAAATGAATGACGCCTTAGGGAACATCTGTTATCAAGACCAAGAGGCCTCTCTGCTAAACCAATTGATTCACAGTAGTACTGTCTACACATCCACTCCATCTTTTTTCCCTAATACGATTTTTGGCAATGCCACATTACGACAACAATGACTGGATATTATGGAAAACCATGGACATCCCACGCATTCGAGTTCAATTGATACGGTAAGCCTGCGTCTAAATGGGAACAGTAAACACAGAATAGAGATTTCAGTTAATGTCTGCGAGTACGAGAACTTTTATTGTCTGGAGATTGTGGAATACCATGCCAGAGTTACTTCCCGGGCTGTTCATCCGGGCCAGAATTGTCAGATTATCCTCCTGTGGTATTTAATCTAGCATTTACTCAAGAGCTCAGACTAAATTTAGCGTAGAGAGCTCAAGAGTTCAGTGGAGAATTCTCCCTTTCCTGCTGACCTTCAAAGACTGGAAAAGAGTCTGTCTCCGGGGATGAGACTGTAAACTGCCCGGCAGCCACTGTGAGTGTTTGGGTTTAAACATCTACACTACGTTTTAGATAACCAATGCTTTTACCCAACACTCTGTCTCATCCTCCCGTCTCTGTGCCGGAGTCGGATGGTTGGGGCCTGAAGGGGGTGAAGTGAGGTGCATCAGTGGCCGATCTGTCAAGACCACTCTGAGTCAGGAGGGCTCAGTAAACCCAGGCCTCTACACTGCACCAAATCAACAGGAAACCCAGCTAACTGACATTTAAGGAGAGAAGTCCAAAAAACGGTTTTATATCTTCATTGGAACACATAGTCCACATTCCCTTTAAGACACTTGACCTCCAGTAAAAAAAGAAAAGTTCTGGGGGCCCTTTGGCAAAGGTGTTACGCTTCAATTAATGGGGCACGGCCGTATATTGTTGATAAAAGGAGCCGGCGCCGCCAGTTTGAAGAGATTTGGAACAAGCAGAGCTTAAAAGGGAGGGAATGCCCGTACAACCACAAAACCAAGACGAAGAGAGGGAGGGAGGGAGGGAGGCAGGGACAGATGGAGGGGGAAATAACTTTGTGTTAATTGAATGGGTAGCATCACATACCATCCTCAGTGGGCACGTAGATGTTTAGGTACAGGCAGTCCTCGTTCTGATCCTGCATATAGGTTACCACGGTATCCAAGTTGGCGGTGAACCAAACAGGCAGCATGTCGTTGAGTAACTTCTCCTCCAGGTACTGAGGACACACGGGGGCGAACTGGGTAGCATTCCTGATCCCGGGCCAGGACATGGGTGGCTCAGGGGGCTGGAAACGTCTCTCCCCTGTCGGGGCCAGCGCGTACGGGATCCCTAGGTACTGCTCCACGGGCCCCAGGATCTCATTGGGAAGCGTCGTCTTCAACCCCCGCAGTTTCCCGTAATTCGTGGTGACAAGGGGGTGGGTGGGGGTGGTCTGAGCCACCACAGCAAACGGCAGACCCAAAGATGCTAACAGAACGCCCATCCATAAAAGAAGGTACACATTTGATAGGTAGACCATCCCCATTCCATGGGCTACAGTGGCTCCTCCAGGCCTCAATGGAGCGCTGCTGGTTCCCCCGGGCCTGGTTCCCCTAAACATGCTCCTGCTGCAGACAGCCAAACAGAATGTGGTCCTGGAAGTACTCTTACTCCCCACCCCCCGTAGCTCCAGACCAATCACCTGCTTCTCAGGCTGTGATTGACAGCTGACAGACAGAGCCCCAGCCAATCAGAGCAGCCTTGTGCAACTCAGCGCCCCCCATCCCATTAGAGTGGGACTTCTCGTAGATTGCTGGTGGGCTGGGTGGAGCTTGACTCTGACCTCTCTGCTGGACAGGATCACTGTCTGTGTTTTTCTCCGGTTGCCCCAGTCTTTCGACCTAATTCCAGCACAGTTGGTTATCCTGCAGGGAAGACAGAATTGGATATCTAAGTTAATCACATCAAAGACTACACCGAGTTTGATGTTCCAATAGATTTCTGCCTGTTGAGCAAACAGCAAATATATGACAGCAAATCCGCTCCGTGTTTAATCAAAATGCGCGAGAGATGCAAGGCATAAAATTATCCCAACAAATCAACAGCATGGATTTGACAGCAACATAAAAGTGTGGTATTAAGTGGAATTAATCTTGTTCCCAAACACTTCTGCCAGAAAGCACAAAAGGTTTGATAAAACAATCCATAAAAACTGGCCTTCATTAGCAATGAAGAAATATGTGCGATATTCCCACTGCGATAGTTATTGTCTTAAAGATGCATTTGGGGATTTTGGGGCCCTGATTGTAAAAGTGGAACTGTCAATCCAAAATGTGTCCCTGAAAATTGTATGTCGTGTGTATGCCTGTATATATCCCCTGTCATCAAAGCACTCTTTCAAACATGGAATTTTATGACCAACTGAGGCGTGAAAGTAATTCTGCACATAGACTGTACACACATGAAAAAAGTATTAGACATCAAGGCCAAAATGGGAGATTAAATGATATAATTTATTATTTGGAAAAGTCCCAGGCTGCATCATGGTCTCGGTCAACCAACCAATAATCTCCAACAACACTTTTAACCAGTGTCTCATGTACTTACGCACCAATCGCTACATTGTAGCATTTGTATTTTTTATTTCTTCGCTTTTTGATTTGACAGGTTTTGTCTTTGTTTTTTCAGGCCGTTTTTACAAGGCGGGTTTAATGGGAACACAGCGTTTGCATCAACGTTCTGGCAGCATTACGGTTAACGTTCTTGCTCAGTCAGGGTCAGAACAATGGATTTTTCACCTTTCTGTCTCAGGGATTCGATCTAGCAACCTTTCTGTTACGAATACGTTTCTTTAAAAGCTTGGGTACCTGCCACTTTCCCAGGGAATGTCAAACCTACTGGCTCACTATTCGACTCACTGGGAAGAACTAAGAAAGTTATTGCTTCAGTATAACTAGATTATTGTGATACATTAATGTAACTACAGAACATTGTGGCAGCAGTCTACTAACTGCTAAATGGCGTGTTTCTCTGTTGTAATATGAATAGGCTGGCTCAGTCTAGACTAGATTCAATAGACATGTTCATTGACCTTATTAACTGTCAGAAACTGCTAAATTTGGGTAGTTTTTACGCAATATTTTGATTTTCAAAATATAAAAAGACAACAAATATTTAACTCAGTAAGAACCCTGCAGAACAATGAGAGGGTCTTTCCCACTATGTGGCTACTAATCGTTTTTGTGGCCGGCATCTATGCACTGGGCCGAACAGCCCGGGGACAAGGTTATGGTTAGCCTAGCAACCTTTGAAATGCTAAATTAGCGTACCGCCGGAGTGACATGACTGTTATGATTTATTGAAAGTTTTGCGCGACCCCAAGGCTGCCTTCCCATTTCCGGCAGTGATCTCAACGGAGTCAACAACACCAATGCATTGACTATAAATCCATTACAGGTATACAATTCTGGTGAAGTGTGGAGAATAGTAATCGTTCAAACCTAGGGGCTTCATTTTTTCCATAAGTTAGTTGGTCGTGAAACCATACACTACGCCGGGTTGTCAGTGTAACATCACAGCCTTCCGTTGATTAAAATAGCCTACCTAGGGCCTCTTAAACTTAAATACAACCCATCCCATCAGCATTCCCAGTATCACAGCCGACCCAGAGGCGAATACAGTACAGTCTACTGAGTAGATAATTTCTCTGGGGTACTTTACCAAGGAGCTTAAGCGTGAAGCCTCATGAATAGGAGAGCTGGCCTGTTAGGATGCCTCTCACAGACATTTGTGTCAGAAGTAGATGGCTTATGTATGCAGCAGGTAATCTAATTTCTGAGGAGGAAGAGCCTCTCTCGCCTCATTTCGCTGCAACGCCCTCGGATGGTGTTGAGACTGAGACGGTGGTGGTGGAGTGGGCAGAGGTGTGTGCGTGTGTGTGTGTTTGTGTGCGCGTGTGTGTGTGTGTGTTCAATGTCGAATAATTACTTTTCCCCTCTTGTAACGCAGCATCACGATGATGATACTTCAAGGTCCGTAGTGATTTAATACGATGCCGAACTGCAACCCACTGGACTTCATCTACTCTGTGTGACAAAACAGAATGATTTGATAAATAAGTAATAGGTTAAAGGGAGCTGACAGCGTTGGCTTGCTGCCATCCCATCTAAAGCCTGTGTGACTTGAACACTGGGTGCCTAAAATATCAACGTGTTGCCACCAAAATGTCGTTTAAAAAAGTAATTAAATTGGATTTATTTCCATGCCGATCATGCCAAATATGTATTTATTATTCACTATATGTGGTATGACGTACCTGGTTAAAGCCCATTTGGCTGCCACTACAGCTGATTCTAACAAACGAAACCATACCCCGAAGGTCTTTTTTCAAGACAACTCAAGCTCAAGGAACTTTGTTCGGGACACCCTGATTGATAGCAACGCACCCATCAGTATCTGGAAAGCCTTCCTCGTATGTCTCGAGCATCAGACGGTCATGTACAGGCCTCAAGTCATCCAGTGTCCTAGGCTGCAGCCTCCATCCCACCCCCTATAAGGGACAAATGTCCGCTCCCCCCCCTGTCTCTATCCAATAAAGCATAGCATGTCTAAATACACATCCGAGGTGTGTACACTGATCGCCTGTTTAGGTTTTCAAAAGACTACGGTGGGTTTTACTCAAACTTCTTATCTACCCAGTTTCCTCCCTTGACAACCATAGCCATGGCAACCAGAATACCTGGAGAAAAAAAAGAAGACAAACAAATACTACCCTTAACAACAAACGAAACGGGTGGAAAGGGCTTTCTGTTTTAAAAAGTCGTTGAAATGTCTTTCAGCAATGCCGTTAAGTAACACTGCCGGAAAACACAGAATTTTTTTTTAAACACAGAACTTGGATGTTAAAAATAATGGATTCAAGTCAAATCGGGTCCAGCGCAACGGTCTTTTGTAGAATCTTGTGGATATCATTGGTAAACTGTACAACAAAGTACATATATATTACTAAATGTTATTTTTAGTTAATATATATATATATATATATATATATATATATATATATATACACTGTATATATATACATACATATTGTATTATTTAGAGCAACTGGCAAGCAATATTGTTTATAAAAGGCACATTGTCTGATCTGTCACGGGCAGTATGAACCGCATGTTTTAACATGTGTTTATAATATTGTCACATGTCAATATGTTTCAGCAGTTCCAGTGTAAATGCACTGCACGCTGTCAATAACACACAAGAGAGACAGACAAGAAAAGGAAATACTGTGAAGGGATGGAGAAATGGGAGATACCATTTTCACTGTCTGTATGATTACAACAGATGAGTGTTTTGAATTTCAATGAAGGTCGACATCCATCATTTGCATTTGAATTAGTATAAAAGACCTAGCTGAGGGAGCAGTGGTGGCCTGCCCAATATGGCATTTGGAGGAGTGCCCATGTGTGATTGGTCAATAAACTATACATATATATGCATTATTAACACTATATGTTACTTTCAACCCAGTTTTGCAATTGAAATAACAATTTATGCAATTTCCTTATGCTGATAAAGTTTATTCATCCCCACCTTTACTATCACATACAATGGCTAGATATAGAATCAGGTACACCTAACAGAAGAAAATCAGTAGGAAATCCTAAGTGAGTAACTTGGGAGGATCCAGCCTTCCATAAAGATTAGAAACTTGTTCGGGTTTGGTCTTAACCATATGGGTGTATGTCAACACATCATGTCAAAATCGAAAGACAAAGGCCTTCAGAAGATAAATGACTGATGTCCATGAGTCTGGGAGGGTTACAAAGCCATTACCAAGCAACCGAAATAGCATAATTCCACTGTCCTACGGATCATCAACCAATTAAGCAAATTCCAGACCACTGGCAATCGAAATGGGCCAGGTCATCCCAACAAATTCAGGCCCAGAGCTGAACAAAAGCGGTTCATAGAAGTCTCTAAGAACGCCAGGGTAACATTGACTTATCTACAGGCCTCTCTTACCACGGTGAATGTCAAAGTGCATGAGTCAACTGTCAGAAAGGGACTGCACAAACCTGGCCTACATGGGAGAAGATGACTCTGCTCTGAAAAAAAAAAATTTCAAGACATGACAGACATTTGCCACACAGCAGCTGGGTATTGACCAAAACTACTCCAATGATATGGTTCAGACAGATGGGTCAAATCGGCTGGTGTTTTTTGTTGCAATCCCAACTGTAAAGGATTATGGTTTGGGACTGCTTTGCTGCCACAGGGACAGGCCAACATGCAATTACTGATGCAACCTAGAATTCCATTCTGTACCAGAGAATTCTTCAGGAGAATGGAAGCAATCTGTCAAGAAGCTGAAGCTAAACCAAACATGGATCTTATAAGTGGAAAATGATCCAAAATACACAAGCAAAGCTACAACAGAATGCCTCAGAAAGAATAAATGGAAGGTTATTGAATGGGTAAGTAAAAGCTCAGATCTGAATCCTATTGAAAAGCTGTGGGGCGATTTGAAGCGGGCCGTGCATGCAGGAAAACCCTAGAACATAACACAGTTCAATCAGTACTGTGAAGAAGAGTGGGCAAATATTCCTCCCAGTCAATATAAGAGACTAACAGACAGTTACAAGGTGTTGCTACATTAATTATTTTCAACCAAAGGGGGCAACAACAGCCTTTGACGTTAAGGGTGTACTTAATTTTTCCTCACTCTTCTGATGAAAAAGTGATAGCAAATTATGATCTTTCAATGCCATTTGGTAAATTTGGTTACCATTATCTGTCAATAGTGTTGAAGTGTAGATAAAATATCCCTACGACCAGCTGCTGCGCTTCCTTCCACACTGTGTGTTTGTGTGTGTGGGTATGTGAATGATATAAATATAGTATATACTACCTCACATAAGTATGCGAAGTGCACTTTTTAGTAATTTTAGTAATTTCCAAATGGTACACTGACATTCTGTTCTGTTTGAGAATTTATATTAAAACAAACTCAAAACAATTATTGTGGGATAACACTGGTTTAATTTTAGGAACTATGTGTAAGAAATCCCCCCAGAAATGTAGCTTGTAAGAGTGTTCATCCCCTGTGCTGTGGGAGCTCCCAGTTTACACAGACGAAAGAAACAGCCTTAATGAGGACACAATTACCTTACCATTGGCCTCCACCTGTGAACCATTAAAGTTGTTTTCACATTGTCTGTATAAAAAGCCCAGTGCTGTAGGTGCATTGGACATGCTGTGAATCTGAAGGAAAATGAAGACTAACAAGCATTTTACAGAAGTTGGAGATACTGCTAAATAAATTTGTGAATTCGTTTTTTTTTTTACATCAATTGAACTAAGTTAGACCAAAAAACTGGAAGTGGAAGCTGCCGCACACCACCAAGGGATTGCAAGGAAAAGACTGTCCCTAAAAAAATCTACAGTCACAGAGAGGCCAACAGTCACATTGAATGAGCTACAGAGTTCAGTGGCTGGGGGTTCAGTAATGGTGCACTAATCAAACATAACTTAAAAAATACCATCTGAAAGCATGAGCGTGAACCAGCTGCAATGTGGGGAAATCATTTTTGGTCAGATGAAACAAAGATAGAACGTTTTGAAGCGCCAAACTAACATTGCCCATAAATCAATACACACCTGTTCTACCATTAAATATGTTGGTGGCAGCGTCAAGCTGTGGGCATGCTTCTCAGCAGCAAGAATGTAGGCATTTTGTTAAAATTCTAAGAATAGATAGGGCAAAATGCTGCATGCAAACCTGCTTCAGTCCACAAGAAAAAAACTAAAGCAGGACAATTAACACATGGCCAAAGCAACATTGAAGTGGCTCAAGAACAAAAAGTTAAATGTGTGACAGTGGACCAGTCAAAGTTCTGATGTCTATCCCATTCAGAGTCTGTCACAAAATGTGAAAATGAACTCCACAAATATCGTCTAACCAACCTGAACAACCTGGAGCAAATCTGCCTGGAAAAAAGAGCCAACATCACTCCATATCTGTGTGCAAAGCTGGTACATACAAGGACTTAAAGCTGTTATTGCAGCTACAAAAGGTGGCTCTCCCAAAAAGGAATGTGTGGGCGTTGAATATTTATGCAAGCAAAACATTTAAAAAACCCTGCTTAAAATGTTTTTAAAAGATTACAAATATACACCCAGAGCAAAAGGGTTACAATTGCTTAGAATGTTGTATACAATTGCTTAATCTTCCTCCCTCCCCATAGCAACATTTGAGTAAAATGTAAAATGTACTTGAGGCCATGATGATGTTTTACCGTGGGCTGCTCCCAAAACAAACATAAAATGTTGAGTTTCAAAAAGGCAAGAGCCGGCCCTGTGGGTGCGAAAAGGTGAACATAACAACATTTGTTAGGGTGAATTTTTAAGAAAGAAGCACTTCATCCAATTCGTCTCATCCCCATATATCCACTGGATATCCACAGTACCATCTTGTGGCTCTCTGCTGAACTCGCTGTGGTACAACTAGATTCAGCCTTGATGGGAATCTGCAGTCTACAATGCACCTCACACCTTTCAATAGGTAGATGGAGGTGTTCAAATGATACTCAGTGGTGACAAACACACTCAAAGGCTCCACTTCTTTTCTAAGAGCCAGCTCATGTGTGGAATCTCGACAATAGACAGTGGACCTGACAAATATTGCCCTTCAACACTGATGATGAAGTTAGGTTACAGTTTCACTTAAAAAAGCCAATGCTTTTAACTGGCATTCATTATTATCTTAACAACACCGTAAATACTAACCGTCAGTGTGTGGTCTGCAGTAATTAAGAACTGGATATTTAGGGTGTTTTTTTCTGGTTAACTGCAAATATACCTAAATGTCTTATATTAAATAATTTGACCACAGAATACGGTTCTAAACGGCATGACCCTTTCGCTATAATGTGTTTTACCCGTCTGTTACACAATTGATCATTTAAGATTTGTTTCTGTTTTTTATGTGTAATTATTTTGCGGTAATTTGCATTAGACGCGAATAAACCCCAATTGGATAATTCTGCCTATGGGCAAAGAAACCCCCAAACATGTTTTGGTGCATACAGCAAAGGTACCTCAATGCCAGGCGATTTCATAATTAAACTGAATAATGATGATGTATACATATCTGGAAAACAGGTTGCGCAACACGCACTTTCATCAAATTACAGAATGAATTCCCCGTGGTAGTCAAGCTCTCCTCAAAATGTCTGCAGCGCGCGTCCGGTCAAGCCATAACCGGAAAGCCGACATAAAACAGACACATTTTAAGAGTGGTCTAAAATCCTAAACTGTTTAAAAGAAAAATAATGTGTTTTCTGACAATTATGGCTGACAGCAAGGCTTACCTTTGCGATATTCCCACAATATGAATATCTCGTAGTCCAGACTTCAAGGGATATGTGAAAATATATACCACCACATAGGGAAAAATAAAACTCCAGTGTGCGCTCTGAAAATCCCAATGTAATAGTGCGGTCCAGAAAAAGACCTGTCAAACTCCGCTTCAGGTCCTACGTAAAAAAATGAGCTTTTCTGCTTAAGGACAGACATATAGCCTATAGGTAATATAAATGTGTCATGGTAGCTGGACGGTAAATTGTGCTGAATGTAATTGCCGTCATAGAGAGAACGCGTGGAGAGAGCGGACAGCAAAGAGGAGAGATTAAAAAGACCAGCGTCGTACCAGTCTCTCCCACTCTCTCTCCCGCTCTCTCTCCTTCTCTCCCTCTCCCTCTCTCTCTCTCTCCCCTGTAGCTCCAGTTGCTATTGGACTACACTGACAAAAATTTACAAAGCCTGCAGCCAATGGATTGCCGCATTCTCTCCATCACTGTTAACCAGCTGCCAGTGTGGACCAGTTTGGCATCCGAGATGACACGGAGGCAGCAGGTGTACTAAGGCAGAAGCTACAGTTTAGTTTCGCTGATCACATTCAGTCAAGCTGGATGTTCGTCCCATCAAGCTAGCTATTTGTAATGAAACTTGTGCCACTTCATTAACTATTCAGCTAGGTTTTTCAGTAAACCAATTCACTACACCTAACATGCAACACGAATTAAGATGGGGCGGATTTCTCATGATGTTACCTAATGGAGATAGTCTCGCCGTAGACATGCTAAAACAGTACCATATATAACAGTGCCAGTAAGACGGATATCACCAATTACTGAATAATCTCCAAAAGGGAGTTATTTATTTTGGAGGGAAGCCAAGAGTGCCAAAAAGTTTCATGATATCGAAATATGTTATTCTTCAGAGCATAAAGATCGTAAACATGTCAGTTTTAAATGTTGAAGTCCATACGGAAAAAAAATCCCGGTTAACCCAGCACTAAAGTCTTGTGTAAGTGCTGAGACTGTCCACGGGAGATTACTTGGATATCATGAAATGGCTCTTCCTCTGAGTTCTGTCACAGGCAAATGAATGTGCTGGCATCGGGCTGCCTAACGAATCCATTATGGGAACCAGCGCTGAAGATAGAGCCAAGAGGTGTTCACACGTGAATCTTGAGTGTGAAGCAGTGTGCGTGAAGTGTGAAGCAGCAGTATTAGCCTATATAATATAATAACGTTATTAATACGGAAACGCCTCATTCCTTCAGTAAAGTAAACCTATAGATTCTCTCCTCGTTCATCTTTCAATTAGCCTTGCGAATTAAAGCGTATGTCGCATAATTTGATGTACGTTTTATGTAAGTTATAGGACCGGATTCGTAGACTAGGCCTAAAAAATCAAGTTCAATAAAAAACTCAATGGCGTTTATTTTTTAGTTCTAGACTAGGCCCAATCGGTTTCTGTAAAACCGTCCATTTTCTGTCAACAATATAGACTCTGCCCACGGGAAATTGTTTTCTAAATAGAACCCCTATTGGTTCCATATACAACCATTGCTGGTTCCACATAGAACACTCAATGCAATCAATTCGACTTTGAACTAAAGAGGATTCTTCTGAGTTTTCTCTTGGTGGGACTTAACCAAAGAACCATTTTCAGGGTTAAAGGGAAACATTCTCTAGGGGTGATACTGTCGCTGGCTCATCCTTCGGTGCTGAACAATAGTTTGTGGCATCTGAATTGCACAGCTGTCCATTGTACAGAAATAACCACTAAACAGTATTAGCATGTTCCTTTAGGCTTTCAAACCGCCATATTCGGCAACTGACCGGCCTTAGAGTCACCTTGACCACTTCTATAAGTCTCGTGCAAAATGATGTAACAGCACGAGTCAGAAAAAGAAACATAATCATACTCATTTAGACACAAGTTAAGGAATTCTATTTTTGGGAGACTGATTTTGATGTGTTCGGTTTATATGTCGGGACAGATTTTGATGTGTTCGGTTTCTATGTTGGGACAGATTTTGATGCGTCCTTTCAACCAATAAATTACTTTCAAATTCGAAACTGTCTTTGCCAAGTCTGAAGTTGTGCTCTTTAGCTAGACCCTTCCGGTGTCAATGTCCAATGCTATGAAGACACCGTCTTTTCTGCCGCATAGAGGACGTGACAACCAGTCCCTCTGTTGCCTTGCATGCAATATTATTCTTTTCATTAAAACTTTGCCTCCCAGCAGTTACTTTAACAAACCAGAATATGTTAGGTGTGATGTGTGTCCACCCCTATTCATAGACGTGTACAGTATTTGTGGTATTAAAATCGATTCAGAACTGCTTTGCCAACCGTAAAGTGCAAAACAAAGATATCCTCATTTGAGTGGTGCATTCAGTACCATATTGTACCCTAGTCAAACTGAAATCCAAACAGAAATGACTCAGTCTTTGGTTTAAGTATCTACTGGGGTTGATAAATATATATGTTAATGCAGTGCTGCTGTATAAATATTAATAGCTTTGTTAAATATGAATGCATTCATGAATAAATAATTCCTTATTAACTTAGTCTGCCCAGATAAATTAATGGGATTCTTTAAAGTTAGAAATTCCTCAACAGTTAACATTTACTTTCGTGTTATAATGTTATGCAAATTGTAAAAAAATAAAATACATACAGTTACTGCATCCAAAGCTGCTGAAATAGTGTGACGCTCATGTAATTTTACTTTCAAAATCAATAGGAACACAACAGGTCAATGGACACACTGGTAGAATCAAGTGGCTAAGTGGCATTAGAAACCGTTTCGAATTTGCTTCTACATGTCAGTGGTCGATTAACCTGACATAGCAGGTGTGAAAGAATCTCCTTGGCAGAGTTTCAACATGTGGTTGTCAGAGGGATAGGGAATATACATAGGTTAAAGGTGATGGTGTCTCTGCAAACCATGTTTCAGTTTCATGTGGAACCTGAGCAGGGTTGGAGTGGGTGTATCTCAAATTAAATGGTATTTCTAGATGTCCAATTTTTTGTTTTTTCTTCTCGATCGGTCTTGCGTTCTCCTGGACCCAACTGTGTGGATGGTTTTTGTAATCCTATAACCTATTCTGAACCTCGACTTGGAATAAAACCGTCTTCATGGCTTTTGGGGTTGTCCCTGACTCCTTCAAATGTACAAACCTAATAAAAATAGATCCCACTGTGTATCACAGAAAAAGAGGAAATCAGTGTAATCTTTTTACACACTAGGATATTAATGGTATTCGTAGGTATCTAACATAACAAAAGACAATGTTCACAGTATCGCAAGGAAGAGCCATATAAGAACTGGTGCTGTGGAATACTCCCAGATTTCCATGACAACCTAGCCCTCTCCAACTATTGCTATTAAGCTATTTCAAATTGGATTCTCTCATTTACTGTAATGACTCACTTTGTCCTGTATCTACAGTGCATCTCGACTATTCACAATGGGTCCTGATATGACCTCCCTTGACTCACTATTTTTGCAATCAACTAGGCTACAATTGCACAGAAAAACTCATCTCCGGTCACACGCTCTTCAGCTGTATCTGGACGTTACAGTAACACGCTGTATCATGGCGTGGTGAATTTAATGAAGTTCTCTGTCTGTCTGGTCTGCTGTAAAATGGCTTTCAGACAGATTATGTTGATCCCTGATCTATAACACAGCAGGGAGTGTGAAATTCCTCCATTCTGGGGATGATTAGGAAGTCTTTAGCCTAATTTGTCAACGAGAGGCCCAGTCTATGGTTAGTCTGTGAATACGTCCTGGGATGCTTAATAAAGGTCTCTTTCAATCAGGGGAATGAGATGATGAGAGGACTAGTGACTGCGAGGATTCAAAGTCCTCTCCTAAATGGGGGTTGCACATTTCCACACACAACTCATTAGGAGCCAGTGCATTTGGTTAGCCTTCAATGTTTCTCCCAAGCCCTGTAGATTTGTTGATTCGTCCTGAATGACTTGAATTCGTAGTTTGTTTTTCTAACATTACTATAAGGTGTAAAACAACCGCTAAAAGGACAGCTTGTCCTATACCTTGGTGTCTTCTACTTCAGTCGGTAATTGCCTAATAGGACGTGCAATGCTCTTCCCTGAGCCCCTAAGTCACCTCTTGTCCTGGGTGGCTGTGCAGTGTGGAGCATCTCATGCACAGGAGCCTTCAGGTTCTGTTGCCTCCACAAGGACTCTCTGCAGAACACCTGAGCCCATGTGCTGGTCTAGGATCGCATTCCCCATGATCCGAACGGCAGAACCGATTTGACGTCAGAATTCCTGTTGCGAGATGCTTTATGAATGCAGCCCCTTGCCGACCGAACACTCATCCATGGTTTTACATGTCTTTTGCTTTTTCGGGGAAAAGTTCTCCATTAAAAGGGAATTTTATTCCAGGATTAGACTTAACATGTATCAGGGGAACCCGAACCTTATTTGTTTTTAACATGTTTGTTGGGATCAGTAACGTCGATGTCCAGAATATTGAGCGGGACAAACATGGCACCATGAGGTGCTGATTCTGCCAAGAGAAACTACGATGTTCTGGGTATTTATTTGCCTTGAGCAATCTGAATGCTAATTTGTTGAAACAGCCTATTTTAGGTGTCTATCTACCAGGGGATTTCCAAATGCTGCAGCTACTAAATTAAGCAAAACAGCAACTTATCTTTCAGTAATTGTATATTTGTGAACATCAATAAACACGAGAGAAACACAATAGATATTTTTTCAGGTTTTAATTGCCCCTAAGAGTTCAATTAATCTTATGTATATGATATGAACTGCTACTGTGATTTTTTGGTTTCTTCCAGATTAAGGGCTCTAGAAAAAGCCTTACTGGTGAATCCATATTAAAGTATCTTCCTCAGAACAGCCTGTACAAGTGCCACAGAAGGGAAGGTGAAAGAAGACTCCAGGGAAGGAGATCTGGGCAATGTTTTTTTCAAGAGCTTCCCGCTGAAAGTGTATCAGAGGAATAAGTTCCAAAACAAAGAGCTGCAGGCCTTTTTTATTATATCCAAACAAAACAGAATTACATTGAACATACTAATGCTTAAACCAAAGTCTTTAACCATGCTTACCAATGGTTAAAAACTGCTCCAGTTTGTCATCTGTACAACTGCATCTTTTAGAGAAAAGCTGATAATAAATAAATAATGAATATGACATTAATCCATTAATGTTAAACACCATGGAATATAGCACTGAAGCTATTTTTACATATTGGCAAAAAATATAATTGCTCTTTCATACAGTGGAGGACCTTTTTGCATTCTGACTATGACAAGAAATCGTCACCACTCAGCTCCATCTTGTTATGCATGGTAAACCCCCCAAATGACATGTACCCTTGATAAAGATCAGCAAAAAAGGCTTTATGAATCCCAGGAAATTAGTTACATTTTATGCAAAATGCATGGTACACTATAGTAGTATTGTTTTATACAAATTCAACAGCTCAGTTACCATATGTATCTGTTGTTTTTTTATTCTTGGAAAAGGTTGGTGTCAGAATGATGTCAACTCGAAGGATTCCAATACCCCTGTCAAACCAATTGTCTAATGTTACTGAATAATGCTACCCTGAAATGTCATTTCAGGGGCTGGGAGTGGCATTATGGTGAACCAGCAAACCATACCAACAGCTCTGCATAAAAATCGCCTCTATTAGATGGTGGAAAGACAGAAGCCATTACTTAAAATGTGTCAGCTGCAATGTGGTAAAACAAGATAGATATTTATCACTGCCAATGCCTCAACTCACACCATTCCTTCAATGAAGTACGGTGGTGGCAGCCTCATGATGCGAGGACGCTTTTCAACAACAGAGAATGAGAATCTTGTTAAAATTGGAGGAAGAATGAATGGCAGAAAATACAGAGAAACATTGGAAGAGAACTTGGTTCAGTCCGCAAAAGAAATAACAGAAGATTTTGTGGAAATTCCCCTTTAAGCAGGACATTTATTTCAAGCACAGAGTCAAAGCAATATTAGAGTGGCTCAAAAACTATAAGGTTAATTTCCTACTTGTCCTACAGTGGCCAAAGTAAACGGAAACAATTAGTTAATTCAAACACAAGGAACAACTTGGTGCAAATATACAAAGGAGGATCAAAATCAGCTGCTACATAGTTTCCAAAGTATAGCTGTTATTGCTGCGAATGGTGGCTCTCCCAAATTTTAGTGTGTAGGGGTTTTTACAAGCAAGATACAGTATTTCTGTTCCTCTGCAAGTATTTCCCAACATAAAACCGTGTCACCTTACAATAACTAACTTTCAGTGTCAGCTGTTCCAACTTTGGGTACCAGAACGGGGGGTAAATACAATTGCGCTAATAATCTTGCATAACCTTGGTGAATTGGTAATACAGTATATGTACCATTTGTACAGAAAACATGCATGGGGAGTCAAAGCATGTCTTTCATTTCATATGGGATTCACATTCAACTGTAGGTCATAGCAGAATGGCACAATCTGAAAAACAAACATGGCAACAAAGAAACAAATGCACTGACACTTGTTCAAAAGTCTGCATACCCTAAGTTCTTAATACTCTGTATTGCCCCCTTTAGCATCAATGAGAGCGTGCAGTCTTTTGTAATAGTTGTCTATGAGGCCCTGAATTCTTGCAAGTGGTATAGCTGCTCATTCGGCTTGGCAAAAATGCCTCCAGGTCATGCAAAGTCTTTGGTAATCTTGCATGAAGCGCAGGTTTGAGATCTCCCCAGAGTGGCTCGATGATATTCAGTTCAGGAGACTGTGATGGCCCCTCCAGAACATTCACCTTTTTCTGCTGTAACCACTTGTCATAAGTTTGGGGTTTGGACAGATAGGCAGAGGCAGAACGGCTGTTTGGATAGTAATCCATGTTTTTATTAAAGTTCAAACGGAACAAACAAACAAACTTAAAGCAAACTTACGACTGGGTAGTAGTGCCTTCGGCTAACAACCAAAATGAACCACACGACCGTGTGGAAACATTGAACATAAATAGGTTCCCCAATTGGAGGCAATAATGAACACCTGCCTCCAATTGGGGAAACCAAAGCCCATAGAGGTGGCCAGAGTCACCTCTTTAGGCCATGTCCTGACTATGACCCCAGCCAGCGCAAAGATGGCTAGGGGCATAGCCAGGACATGACACCACTGGAGGGTCAACTTGTGGTTAGGGTCATTGCCGTGCTGGAAAATCTAAGAGCGTCCCATGCGCAGCTATCATGCAGAAGAATGCAAATTGTTTGCCAGGATTTTCTGATAACATGCTGCATTCATCTTACCATAAATGTTTACATGATTCCTCATGCCTTTAGAGCTAACACCCACCCCCAAAACATCAGTGAACCACCATGCATCACAGTTGGGATGGTATTCTGTTAACTATAGGCCTTGTTGACCCCTCTCCAAATATTACGCTGTTGGTTGTGACCATAAAGCTCTATTCTGCTCTCTTCACTCCAAATTACAGTGTGCCAGAAGCTGTGAGGCGGGTCAAGGTGTTGGTGGGCTTACTGTAATTGGGCTTATTTGTGGTATTGGCACAGTATAGTCTTCTTTCTGGTATCTCGACCATGCAGCTAATTTATTAAAGTATAATCGTATTGTGCTCCTTGAAATGACACTGTCTATTTCCAGAGCATTTTGTATTTCTCCTGAGGTTACCAGTGAGTTGTTCTTCTGGCAGTTTTGGCTGAACTCTTTCTTGGTCTACCTGACCTTGGCTTGGTATCAAGAAATCCCAGAATGTTCCACTTCTTAGTAAGTGACTGAACAGTACCAACTTGTATTTGGGTTTTGGATATATTTTTATATCCTTTTCCCTCTTTATAAAGTTCCATTACCTTGTTATGCAGGGCTTTTGACAGTTCTTTTCTGCTCCCAATGGCCCAGTATCTAGCTTGCTCAATGCATTCATGTGAGAGCCAACAAACTCATTGATTACTTATACACAGACACTAATTGCAGTTTAAAAAGCCACAGGTGTGGGAAATAAACCATTCACTACCTCCATTGTGAGTTTAGGTTGCACTCCAGAAACGTTGTAGAACATGTACAAGCATTCCGTGGCTAAGCCACCATAGAGTTTTCTACCATTAAGTAGACAAGCTTTCTGCCAGAGGAAGAGCAGCTCTGTCTTGTCAAGGTAGAGCTTGAGGTGGCTGTCTGACATTTGAGTGGAGTTGTTTTGCCACCATAGCACGACGGGTGAGACCATGTGAAGGTACCAACGAACCAAGTAGCTTGGTTTGTAGAAAGACAGGGCCTAGCAGAGCTCTGGTGGAGACCGTCAGTGAGAGCCTGCTTAGCAGATGCTGATATCTTCCACATCAGCTGGTATGAAGAGTTTGCCTGGTAGGATTCAGTCCAAAAGTGTACCAACCCTGAGCAGCCTGAGGAGGGGGATGGTAAAATATCGAAACTGGTGGATAGATCTGAGAGAATTTGAACAGAGAAGATAGAGCTTTTGGAGTAAAGTGAGCCCTGTGTGTCACAGAGTCTAGCAGTCTCAGATGAGTGACCCGTCTTGAAGCCTGACTGGTTGAGGGTATAGGAGATCTTTCTGTGAAAAATAACAGGAGAGTTGGTTGGAGACAGCATACTCAAGCATTTTGGAAAGGAAGAGGATAACGGAGAATCGTTTTGGACGTAAAAGGGGTCAAGTGTGTTTGGGCCTCTTGAATTCTCTGGGACATGCAACGAGTGGTCAGGGTTAAGTTAACGAGGGAAGCGGGGACTGAAAGCAACTATTTAGGCACGAGAGAAGGGGTACCGGGTTGAGGGGGAAAAATAAGTAAATGCTTGTCTGTGTGTGTGGGACTTGTGGACTCAATAGGCTGAGTGAATGAAGTGTGGCTGTGATCCGCATTTTTTCATGTGGTTAACAAAGTCATCTTAAAAGTGTAAAAGTAGTTGGATGGAGAGATAGAATCGTTTTTTGGGTTAGAGGAAGAAAAGCGACATTAAGAGTGGCTTTAAAAAAACAGATTGAAGAGGGTTCTTCATGGACCCAAAAAGGGTTGTTCAATGGGGATGCCCAAAGAATCCGTTTGAAACCTTTTTGTTCCCTAAGAGTCTTGTCTTGAATATTAGTGAACAGAAATACAGCAGGTGAGAATAAAACTACTTCTCATAGTAATTATGTTCTCAATAATTTTGATGCGCTTATCTCTTCAATAATACAATGATTATTTTTCTATAGTTATTTTGCTGAGGGAGTGTTTTGTGGTTATTTTTGCTGTTAAATGGTCACACCCAGAGCCTTACCTATCTAAAGAAATGTTTTCAGTCTATTTGCGGGTTTAGACTGGGTATCTGTATAAACATTCTACTGCTGATGTAAAAAGAAAAGCTAAATGGAAGAAAGTTAATTGATCAGTGCTTGCTGTCATCAACTTTTACATCTCAGCTGGAATACAGTACGAGATGACGCGAGGACACGTCCCATAACCTATGTAAACAGTGGAGCCATTCAGGCCATGACTGAAAATGACCACCCCGGGCTCAGACCCCCCGCCACACACACAACACACACACAACACAAACACAACACACACACAACACACACAACACACAACACACAACACACACACAACACACACAACACACACACAACACACACACAACACAAACACAACACACACACAACACACAACACACACACAACACACACACAACACACACACAACACACACAACACACACACAACACACACACAACACAAACACAACACACACACAACACACAACACACACACAACACACACACAACACACACACAACACACACACATGCACGCACATACACACATAGCGCGAAAAGCACTCAGCAGCAGCGATGTCCTACTTTCCGCTCCCGTCGTGAAAGCATTACCGGATGGTGCCAGCTTCGCCGTTCCCGCCCGGGCTAAGAGAGGACATGCATAAAACAGGGCTGAGTCGAGCCCCGGAGGTTAGTGTGTGGACGAGGGAACAGATGCAGAAAATTCACTGACACAGAAAACTTGTTATGAAACGAGAGGGAAGGCTACGCCACTGGACATGTCGGCGCTCCGTGCACGGTGCGAAACACACTATGTCCCACGACTCGGTGTGTGATGAAGGACGTGTATGACAACGCATTCTGGGATTACTAACGAGGAGACTTTTAAGTGTTACTGGTGTTGTGTAGGCCTAAGTTCTATGTCAGCCTGATTCTGTCAAACAGGTATTGGCATAATGTAAATAAACAGACCTACATAGGTAAAAGTTGATTAACTGAATTGAAGGATTAACGTTTATGGTTTGCAGTGACTGCCATGCATTAGAATGCTATTGGGAAGTTCATGAATATGTCACGGAAGATCATTAAGCGATAAATGACTGTAGAAAAAGAGACACGTTGCTTTGCATAGCGATTTTTCCACTGTCCCTTTAAGCATGACCCACACAGCACATGAGAGTCATAAAGAGAAACAGATGGCAAATACATTATCCTGAGTAACATACCTTTAATTTAACAGGAGAAAATATCAAATTTCTCAAACCGAACAAAGGCTAGAGTAAAATTGCTAGGAGGGATATAGTGAGTGCTCTGTACGTTCCAACCGATAAAACGTGGACATGGGTGGATACTTCTGTGTACCTCTGGTTCCATGAATGAAGCCTCAATGCAACAAGGACATTTTTTATGAGGGAAAAGCCTCGGACTGGTTGGCATTCCTCTGCGTAATAGATCACGTTCCCGGACCTCGGCTTGAGAAACGCAGTTCTGTGTTACGTTTGATGTCTTGAAAGAGGATATTATACACAAGAGGGCAGGTAACAGTCTGTGTGAGGATATTCTCATAGGATCAGAGAAGCTGAGCAAGGAAAGATCATTAATCCAAATGAATCAACGTTTCAAGGCAAGGATAACTTGGTTTCTGTCTTTAGGATGTACAACAGAATACACATCCGTGAGGTACGACAGATTACAGAGGTTGCGTCCCGAGTTATAGCTGTTCCCTAAATGGTGCACTGCCTTCAACCATAGACTTTTCATTAACATATGGTCAAAAGCAGTGCACTACATAGGGAATAGGCTGCCATTGGGGATCCGTGGAGCCTTTTCTTGGAATGGTTTGATGAGTTTTGGTTCGGGTCGATACAGTCACCACCTGATGCCCATCTGTAATGTGTTGCTGGCTGCATCCCTCACGTCCACACCAATGTACAGCCTCGCTCCAACCCCGCACCCTTTCTCTCCGTCCAACCTCTTACTGCCTCTCTATCTAACCATGCAGCCTCTCTCTGCTTCTCCGTCTAACCTTACAAACTCCCTCTTCCTCTCCGCCTTACCCTGCAGTGGCCCTTGGAGAGCTCCCTGTCCGAGGAGTAGCAAGAGAGTGGGGACGGGAGGGAGAGGGAGATGACAGCACAGAGAGCTCTCCATTATGGTTTCAAGGGGCTCTTAATAAAAAAGCTATCTGCTCCCAGTAATCAATGTGTATCAATGCTGCAATATTACACTAGGCACCTAGCCAGGAGGCTGGAACGCAGAGCAGTTGTCTTCTTTTTCCCAGCAACAACACAGCCATGCATTCACAAACATAGTCTTTGCATAATGATAAATTAGTTGGAGAGTAACATTTGGCTTCGCTAAAAAAATCTAGTTCAATGATTAAAGCTAGTCTAGAACTGAAAATCAATCTCACTGATTAAGTCTTGTCCAGAACTAAATATCAAGCTCAGTAAAGATCTGGGTCTAATCTGGGTTTGAGAATCGCCCCAATAAATAATGTGAATTAACATCACATATACAGTATACGTTACATACATGTCATAAAGAATCACCCCTTTCCTTTGTCCCCAATACATACAACATACACAAGGTCTCTTAGTCAAGCACGGAATTTGAAGCACATCATACAAAGACCAAGGACCTTTTCTAAGAGCCTCATCAAAAAGAGCAGTGAATGGTAGATCGGTCACAAGAACAAATCTGACATGATCTTAAGCGTAGTCAATTTACTAATACGCTGTAGGTGATGCATTAAATCACCCAGACACTTCGTACATGCAGTCACCGCTCCGAACTGAGCTGCAGGAGAGGAAGGCAACAGCTTAGTCACAGGTCACCAGACAAACAGCAACGGAGTTAAATAGCTGTGATAGGATACAACCGAGAATACCGATATTCTGAACGCCCATCCTATTCGCCACAAGGCAATGTCAAAGAAGTATACTTTATGTCCAGTCAAAGGAGTAGACTTTGTGGCCAAACGTCAAAGTTTTGCGTTTGTGACAAACCCGCAACAACACGTCACTGTCCATATTGTCAAGCATTGTAACAGTGGCATGGCAACAGTATGGAGTCATGGTAAGAGTATGGACAATGACAAAAAACAATGACAAAAAACGGTGAGTTTTTCAGGTAAAATGCAATGGGATGCAGTTAAACAAAGTCCCAGAGGAAAACCTACTCTATATCAGACACAAACACTAGCTCACAATACCCGACAAGAGATCTAATCTATACTGGAGTTGCTTACCAAGAATAAGTGTTTCTGATTGCCCAAGGTACAGTATAGACTAAAAACTTTTTTATAATTGATAGTAGGATAATTGCTGGCTAGCTATGATCCATACCCTCACATAAGATGCAAAATGTGGGGAAGAATAGTGAAACAATATTACAGATTTTCTCGATTTACCCAAGAAACCACACAGATTTAATCATGACCAAAGGTGTTTCTAGCATGTAGGGAATTTTGCCAGTTACTGTAGCCTATATTAGTGTTTCATTTTTAACATTTTTGTTTCTTTTGCTTTGATAAGACACTAATTTGTGGAGATTGCTGACAACAAACAATAATGTAAAAGCAATGAAATCCATTTCAATCCAGCTTGGTGGGGTTAGGGTACACATTACTGTACACATTTGACAACAACAAAGGCTCTGGAAATAGTCATTCTGTTTTTGTTGTTCTGTCTGTGTGTTTAAAATAACCGTTGGAAAATAAAATAGGAGCATTCATTTATCTTCCACTTTGTTGAAATGAGTCGCCTGTAAAATGTGACGTATAGACAAAGACAGCTATTTAATTCCATTTGAATGCGTATCAGATATATAGACCATTAGATGGGAAGGCCTGCCCAATGAGCCAATCTGGTCCATACAATGTCTCCATCTTGCTGAGCTAGGGAGAGGGCATTAGCTTAGAATGTCCATCAATTACACCAGGCTCTCCCGATAGGCTATAGGAGTCCATGATTAGGGAAGAATAATTAACATTATTTTCGCCAAACTGCAAGCAGACCCAATGCGCGGGTGACTTGTTCACTAGAAAAGGCAGATTTGCTCAACCCAGCATGTCCTACTGGGAAGTCAATCAGATTATTGCGTCTGGAGATGTCAGCTGAACTGATCACCTCGGCTAGTTTTGGCAGGTATCATGGAGTACCAAAAGTGGACTGCCATTTTGTTGATTAACGCATATAAACAGGTAGCACCTATCCAAGCCCAACCTGTTGGAAGTAACTACATCCAAAGAACACCAAAGATCCATTATCCTTACAAGACGGGGGGTCCACTAACACAGTAAACACAGTCAGTAGAGTTCTCTACATCTATGTCCTTAAATAGACAAGGACATATCTGTAAACACAGGTCAATTAAGTTTAAACCCCAATCATCCACTGCCATACAAGCGACCCCCATCTACTGTCGATGCTACAGGTAGAGGGGACAAGGAAATACAGGTAATGTCCGGACAAACCCATATCCATGAAGCTCCCATCGTGAGAACAGAGCCCCGCCCTCCCTGGGAACAAATCAGTAACATCTTAACATGACTCTGATTGATTTACCATACTAGACATCAAGGGTTAGGAGGTCAAATTAGGTATCGAAC
Source organism: Esox niger (assembly GCA_016801105.1). Lineage (NCBI taxonomy): Eukaryota > Metazoa > Chordata > Actinopteri > Esociformes > Esocidae > Esox > Esox niger. Next base: position 25,684 of record JACXGJ010003960.1, read on the forward strand.
CACTCTCTGGCTAACATCAACCATTTAGCTGGGCCGGAGAAACCAAACTGTCGATTTCATCATCATGTTTAATTTAGGGGGTTAAACGCATGTCTCGCGTTAGTGTGTGTGTGTGTGTGTGTCATTCCTTTACAGGAATGATTGATTATTTGGCTGCAGTTATGTATTACAGAATCCTAAGTAGAAACCACAGTGTCCCCAGATGATATACCTACTAATTTGAAGACATGGGATCTATAAAAACTGTGTTGCTGGCAGTGATGTTTACACCCGTGGGCAGGCTGACGATGACGGCTTCATTTGGAAGGTGGAGATTAGACTGGCCACCGTTGAGCGCGTGCGTGCGCGCGGGTCAATCTGGTTATGCCTGTGTGTGTCTTTGTGTGCGTGTGTGAGTGTGCGTGCGGGTGTTTCTGTGCGTGCGTTTCTGTGAGGGTGTGTTTGTGTGTGCATGTTTATTTCTGTGCATTTTTATTTCTGTGTGTGCGTTTGTGTGTGTCTGTGTGTGTGTGTGTGTGTGCGTGAGGGTGCTTGCCAGCGTATGTTATTTTTCTGCGTCTATAGAGAAAATATCCATACTACGTTGATTGTATATCAACTTGCACATTGCAGCCAGCCTTCCTGACTGAATTATGGCTGAAAAGGTCCCTGTATCAGGTGTAGGACTCTACCATTACTACTGCAGCTGTTATGGTGGAATTGTCCATGGTTAAACAACAGGAAGTGTCTTGGATTTGACAGCCTTGAAATAAGGATATTACAAATGACAGACAGGCAGATGTTGCGTCACCACGCTCCCTGAAATGTCCGACACGGCCAACTAGACATTGGACACATTTAAATAATTAAAAACGTAATTTAATTTGAATTATGCCGAAAATGATTCCATGCTTTTCGTATGATCACGTCACAGTGAATGAACACATCGGCCTCCAGAAGGCATGAGACTGTCCTGTAAGTGAGGAAGCTTCCGGTTTCAATCATCAACAAAATATTTTAATTGTGGAAAAATCCTAAATATTAAGTTGTAGTGGATGTTTGACAATGACACCTCTGGTTGGTTGCCAGGAGACATTTAGTTGGTTCCCTCTTTCTCACTCACGCTGAGTTGGACCTCTATCAGTCGGTCAAAAATCACAGTGCATCAGCCTGCTTTTCTCTTCCCTCAGTTTTTTCTCCCATACATACACAATTTTCTTCATCTCTCTCTCTCTCACACACACTCTCTCTGACAACATTCAGCTGCAGACCCATTAGTAGAACACAGTATCTGTGGCATAAATGTGACCCCAAAATTGATTTAACATGAATAAAACGACAGTGAAACAGGCCTTAATCATGATGTGAACAGACAAGTAGCCCATGGAGTTCACGGGTCATGGGATTTTTATTTATTTCAAATGACCTACAATTTGATTGAACGGAGACATCACCTGAGGGGTCTGGCATGTTGAGGTGGGCGTGGCCCGGTTGCAGGGGTCAACAGGGGGACTTGGGGTCTGAGAGGCACAAAACTTCAGAAAACACCATAATGGTTGGGATGAAGGTCACAGAAACAAACAAGTTACTGGTTGACTTTTTTTGGGGAAAATGTGGTATATTTTAAAATTGCAAACACTTGAAGTGAATGCAAAGGGGTGAATGTGGTGTATATGTGAAATCCTAAGTATGAATTTATATGTGTGAGTGTGTATGGATTCTAAATTATGGTTTAATATTTTATACGCAATGACAGGATATCTCGGAATGGTCTCCATCACCTCACATACGGTCCTTATCAACCCATACACACCCACAGCTAGGACCGGCAACACAACAGGGGGAAAAATCTGGTGGACCAAACACATGAAATGACTAAGGAAAGGTTTGGGAAAAACTACAGGAGATAACTGGAAGTAGAATACAGGCAACTATGACGGTGACACAGATAGATCAGACAACTACAAGAACGTATACAGAACCTACTGTTTCCTTTCAATTTGTTATTTATGAATATATTGTATTTTAAGAGTGGAAGTAGGAGAGATGACGGGAAAAGTACAAGTTGGGTAGGCGGGGCTAAATCTTTCGTGGGGCACGACATGTTAACTGTGGCCTTGTTCTGAAGCAACTTTTTAACTTACAACACAGATCCTTTCGTTACATTCAATTGCTGAATAAAGTTAAAGTTTTTAATTGCTATTGATCTTGGCTATCTGCATTTTAGAATAATTCCATTTGGCTTGCTTGTTCCGCCTGATGAGCTATAAAATAGCCTTCTATTAGACAAAAAAATTACACATCAGCGAACAGCACTTTCTCTTGCTTGAAAGGATCACTGACTATTTTTGGTTGACTCATTTGACTATTCAATTACAGATGAGCGCCGGTGAAAATAACTGCCCAGTGAAAATGTTACTTTCATGTTCTGTTAACCCAGATACTGTTGTTCATGCATTCTATACTTATACAGTATATTTGGTTTGCAAAAACAGCCTACAAAACATTAAAAAATCATCCTCAAACGGGAAGCATTATCAAAAATGTTCCGGGATATGATGTCATTCACCTGTGGGAGGACACACCAATCAATCACCAATCAAGGCAAGGCAGAACTGATCAATAAGGTGCCTAATTACATTGTTATTTTATATGGAGTACAATTTTGTACTATTATAATTTGTATTCATTCATTTGACTGTTTTCTAACATATATAATTGGCTTTTTTGTGAAATAAATTATTATTATTATTTTTACATTTTACAGAAATCTGTAAACTCAGGGAAGTTTCCTAATGTATTGCCTAAAATAATTCTCATTGAAAAATCTATTTCATACTCTTTTTATTGTCTTGAATCTGAAAGTGTAAAACGTCTCTCCCAATCCAAAAGCCTCTCTTGTTAAGATTGTCTAATCCATTCCCAGTTAGAACAGGAACACTGTGTGTCAGAACCAGTTACTATAACCAGTTCTATAAATACTATGGCTACATCTCAAATATGGCACCCTATTTCCTGTGTAGTGGGTCACTTTTGACCAGAGCTGTATAGGTCTAAGCGCACGATGTAGTAATTAGGGTGCTATTTGGGAGGTCCAGACACTAGTCCCGCTACCTGGCCGCTGTCAGAAAAACTAATTTGTACGGCATGATGAGAAATCGTCTTTTTCATAGCGGATCAGGATTCGGCACAGTATGTGACATCCGTGAGGAGGTTGAGACATTCAGCTGGATGAATTTACACAAAGGACGTCACTGAAGCCTGAAAAAGAGGTGAAAATGGAGTGTTGCTTCTGTGGTGATCAAGTAGACTTATCACTGTGTAAAATATATCCCATCTACGGCGCATTGTGTGTTTTACATATTGTAATAAGAAATGATACATTCAGGAAAAGGATTGCCTTTCAGCTCTGGGGAAAAAGCATCACATCAGATGAATGATGTCTAGCAGCCACTGGCTCATGTGAACAGAAAACAACTGAGACCCTGGAAAGAAAACCCTGACAGGTAGTGATGGTAGCTGTCATTCATTTGAATGATCATTAGAACATGTTATGTTTATACCATGACAACTATTGGTTTCTATACAGACCAAGAGAAGGACAAACTCTTATTAAATGTCTGTTTCCTGGACCCAGATCAAGCTTATTCCTGGCCTAAAGTTAGCAAAAAAATGACTGGGCTTTTTAGTCAATGTCCAGGCTATGATCTGGACTTTTCCATGTACTGCATATCAGCTCGAGCCTGTAGTAAGCCACAAAGAAATTATTATTTGCTGATCTCCAGTTAACAAAGTCTCTCAGAATATAAATGGTCTTTCCTCTCTTTGGATAACTCGCCCACACCAATTGAAGGGGGATGAGGAGAGGGGAGAGAAAATAACGCATCACTTGAGCTGGGGTCACAAAGAAAAAACGATTCATTAAAGATCATTCCTGCATCATTAATAAAGCTCCCCACTCTGTGCTGCCCAACTTCCTCTGTTGGCTTCTGATTGCACCCCAATCCCCAATTACACCACAACCCCTTTGTAGTGCACTATTCTGGGTCTCCGATCAATAGCAGTGCATTGTAGGGTACCATTTTGGACACAGTCTCAGTCCAATGAGCACTCCTCAAAGTAGGTGATGTGACATGCACATACACACGCACAGACACACACACACACACACACACACACACACAAGACAGAACTCACAACATCAATTAACTCTACATGGTCTGAGCATTAGCACAGAACAAATCTCAAGTCACCAACGTTGCCTGAACAAGAACAATGAACCACGGGAGAAAGTGAAAGAATGTGAAATAGAGAAAGAGAGTAAGACAGAGTGTGGGGGGGAGAGAGAGAGTTTTATAGCACCAATAATATAAAAGAAGTACAAAATACCCATCCAAGGCTGTGTTATTTTTCTCAGGCTGGCTAATGTTAGTCACAGCTCAGTGCTACAATGTCTAGTTTGTCCCTTTCTTTGTGGATATGTATGCTTCCATGTTAACAAGCACATCCTCTGCATCCCAGGCACGGCTACCTCACCGGCTGGTTTTGGTGATGTCATGATGCATTTGTGAGATCTGCACTGTCTCTGGAGTAAACCGACAACAGACACCGCCACCATTCTGGTGGACAAGCCTTTACCCAAGGGTGTCGGGAGGCCATCTGATTCTGTTTTTACTCATTTGGCACATTTGTTAAAATGGCAGTGACTCTTTAGCTCTATTCGGGCGGAAATAAGTGGGGCTGCGATAGACACTGAGGTCTTGGTCTCCGAGACACACTCGATGGTTACTGTGACCTTTAAACTAAGACGAGGAACAAGTGAAGTAAATTCAACTGGGACATCTGACACATTGACTCTCTATCAGTGTGTGTGAATGCATGTGTTTGTGTGTGTGTGTGTTTGTGCATGTATGCGTGCATTTGTCAACGGGTTATGCTATTCTGGTAGCGACAAAACATCCCTGTAAATACAGAACAAGTACGATCTGTCCTTGCGGGGACATTTGGCTGGTCCCCGCGAGCGGGTCAACTGTAGAATGGCCTTCGAGCCAATCACAGAATGAATATTCAACAACACAGTTCCATAATTACCAGAAGCCTCCTGTCTTGTTCGTTTGCAGAATCCCAGTAATGGCTGCTTGGTTTCTATGTAAGACAACCATGAATAAGTGACAGTGAGGTTGTCTACGAATCCCCAGGTCAGAACAGGGGGGTATCCCAAATAAAACAACCTAAGACTGGAACCACATGGATTGAAGGTGTACAAAAGGGGAATCTGTTTTTTCCCCCAGGGTCAGACGTTATTCGTTCCCTCCCGTCCAGAAGTCCTGGCACCACTTCCAGCCGCATCACTCTGTGTAAAATTACGGCAGATAGAGCAGGTTATGGTGTCAGGCTTTACACACAATAAAGATTTTAGAAAAAGCCTGTCCAATTTAGTTTCACTTCAGCAGGAGAAAGCAATGTTTTGCAAGAGAAACCATGTACAGGTCAGAAGCAGAATTAGCTTGAAACTGTTTGTGAATCACTTACAGTACTCTTTTTAGCACAAACAAGAAAGATGCTTTACTTAGCTGGGTAATGTGACGGTATTGAAGCTCAAAATCCAAGTTTCTTTATAAAGTGAAGGATCCTTTCACCAAACATTGTAATAATGTATTATTAGCACCAGGGCTAAGCCTATGTATTTTTCCAAGAACAATACTTCAGCAGATTGTGAAATAATATAGCATTAACAGTGATGCAAAGCCTATTTTTTTCGAGGAACAATACTTTTACTATATTGGATAATAATGTTTTATTAGCGCCAATGCCAAGCCTCTTTTCTTTTACCAGGAATGATGCTTTTATCCAGGCCTTTACAGGCGAGTGGATCTGTGCCTTTTACTCTGTCTTTAGTACTCTCATTTTTCACAGTCATAAATGTATCTCATTTTGCCATAAGCAGAGAGTGAACCACTGTGAACTCTTACATAATGTGTGATGTGGATGGATATGGCTTTAGGAACACTGCTGCTGAATGAGCAAATGATTGTTATGCATAGTGTAGCTCACTCTCTTCCAGTTTCTCCATTCTACATGATTGCTGAAGTACATTCATTCAGGGATTATTTTTTTTGACCCCACATTTGGTGCATTTTAAAAGATGCTGCGGTAGGTCGGCCAATGTTGTGTCTCGTTATAGCAGTGTCTCTCTGAGCGCAAAGCAGAGGAAAAGCAGAGAAACGGTGGTCCTTTCAATGTTTTCTTTCTCCAACCACCTTGAAAATTTGAAGTATCACAGGTTGTACTGAGGGGACAATAAAATCCACTGCGGTACAATGTCATCCGCTTCTGAACATCAGCCACCTCAGAAGATCAGTCTTTGTCAGAAGTGTTTTTTTTTCACTCAGGCGGCATAATCCTCGCCATTGCATCAAGGTTAGGAATTTAGCTATTTTTAGTTATTGCCCCTCAGATATAGATTCTTCATAACGGGACAATTCACTTAATTATCTCCTCGCTTATAAGACCATTGGTACAGGCAAAGACAGCAACAACAAGTTGATTGCAGGAACTGTTCTCTCTGTATTGTTGCGGACCAAACATCAAACGGTCCCGAGCCGGGCCAAATCCATAATGACAGACCCGGGTGGGCACTGGGTGGACAAAATTGGTGTAAATAAGTCCTGTGATTTTAAGGGGCACTTCACCCTGGGGTACCATAGGTGCGACACATCATGTCTGAGAGATTTCTAGGGCAGTGAGATGTGTTTCATACATAATTGGCGTTGGCCAGGAGAAGCTTGGTTTGTTTTCTGTGCACAAAAAGCACATTCTATTAAGCCACTGTCAATTTTATGTGTAGTTGCGGTTGTCCTTGATTGATACAGCGATGTTCCAATTAGCAGATATATTGATAAATTATTAAGGTGTCAGGATTTTTCCCTTTTCTAAAAGACTAAATCCATAATTTCAAACCAGAGTAGGCAACTGTACGTACAACGGATTTAAAAGGCAGTGGTAGCTGGATATCATGGCCCAGGTTGTATCTGCAGGCACACTGTCATAACAAGTAGCCTGATTGTACTGGAAACTGGCAACAGTAAACATGGCGTTGAAGAGACCTTGTGCTTTCATGACACAAATGTATCATTGCTACATTAGAAATTGGTACATGAAGTAGCTGTGCTAGGGTGATATGCCTCTTTAAGGTTAGCTCACAGCATGGCCTCATCAGTTCGGTTATAAATAGCTCTGTTTGGGTGTCTGGTAGAGACTTGGAGTTTATTTCATTGTATTTGTCTGGCTCCCACAAATCCACTGGTTTAAGGTGTTCATACACTGCATCACATAGGTCTTGTGGATAGTCATTTATGATCAAAGTAAAGGGCACCAGGAAAAACAAAAGTCACCAATACATCTGAAATAACCCAAATGTTTAAGCGCCAAAACAGTATGTAACACATTCTGAAGTCGTAGATTTTAAGATGTTTCTGTGATTTTTAAAGCTGGCGATACATTTTATTATGATCCATGTCGTGAGCATCTTAAAACAATTCCAAATGTTAGTCAGGTATATATTACTAATTTAGGGTAAATACAATAAGTATTGTGGTTTGTCAAGTATTGTGGTTTGTCAGGTGCAGTCTACATAATTGAATGGGAAGATCATGTTTCTCATAAAATTATGCAAAAACTAGAAAGTAGTTCAGAGTGCATTCATTACTGTCCTCGAGGGGCTGGGACACTTTTGTATTTGGTTTCTACCTGGCTGTTAATAGCACTCGCCTGGTGACCCAGGTCTGAATATGTCCCTGATTAGGAGAGGATAAAAACCAGAACAGTTTCAGCCCTCCCAGACCACAGTTCAAAAGCTCATCCTTATTGGGTTTACTCATCCTTCCGCTGTATAAGAGATAGACAGCGACAGAGCAAAGACACGCAGTGTGACCTCTGGCAGACAGACTTGGCTATGCTGCTCTGCTTAGTGAACTTCAAAGTCCCACGTCTGGTCGCTTTCAAAAAAGCCAATATTACATTGTACCAAATGGAGGTTTTAAAATTTAATCCGATTTTCAATTAAATATAACTGGCTGCAGAGAGGGATATGGTATGAATGAGAATGTCGGGCAGTAGGCACTCAAAACTATAACACAGATAGCATACTTTCCTGCTAGGAAAATAGTTGTTTTAAGGGGATTCAAAATCTGTAGTTTCCACTCCGTTGAGGCTATGACAAATGGTGTGATAACTCATCCCTCTCCAGTATGTGTGCCAAGATAGAAAGCAGGCTTCCACAAAAGAAACGCAAGTCCTGTTAAAATAGAAATGATGTGTATTTCAATCAAATGTATTTAAAAAGCCCTTTGTACATCAACAGTTGTCGCAAAGTGCTTTTACAAAACACCCAGCCTGAAACCCCAAGGAGCAAACAACATTAGTGTTGAGTTTCAGTGGCCAGGTATTCGCTCAGTACCTCAATCTTCAGAGGTGAATAAACATTTTGATTCTTAATTTTCCAGTGATTCATTCCGGTGATCACACACACACACACACACACACACACACACACACACACGGGTGTACAAGCATACAGGCACAAATCACATGACAATTAAAATCCAATGAATCAAATTGTATTTCTCACATGCGTACTTACAATTCATGTTACTTTGCATATTAAACCAAAACACACTAAATGAATGCTTTATGCATACATTCGTAAGAATTCCTGTCATTCCTTGTCTTTGCTTGTCCCCATTCCGGTTTTAAAATGGCTATGCACCTTCAGATGGCCTGGGTCAACACTTTAACTTGACAGTTTCCAAATGGCTTGCGAGCTAGCCATGACTTATTCATATTGAATTTAAGAATTTAGATGCACTTTTCGCAACTTCTACTGTCCTTCCATCTTTCCTCACTGTATTATCACACCACCCAGCTAATAAGAGAAGTGAGTTTGTACTATTCCACAGACATGTATGAGGGCACATGCAAATATTGTGACGGGTATGTCAGCATTAGTGTGGTGTGTGCTTGTGTTTGCGTGTAATCAAGTAGACATGAGTTGTATTCATCATGTCTTACAATGACACACACACACATGCACAGAAATCCACATAATGACAATGAGGAACAGCAATTACATTGTCTATTATTTGAACACATACAATGCCATTGAACATTGTCACTATTTTTAAATAGCAAAACGTCGTTATAGCCAGTGCCTAATTGATGAAGGACTAACCTTTGGTCTTATGTAATTTGCGTGTTCTCTTTCCTTCCCAATGTTTGGCACGTTTCACTTAAAATAACACCGGAGTGAAACTGGAAGTAATGGATGTTAATAACAACTCTGATAATACTAAATAAAAAAATAAAAATATATCAGTGAAATGGAAGATACTGTAACGTTGAGAACAAGAAGCAGGACACAAGCACTGGGAGTTATGAAAATAACTAACAATGGACTAGGATGAAATCAAACAATTACCAACAAGATACATGGAGGTAGAAGGAACTTAAACAAGGACAGTGCGAGGAAAACAAGAAACACAGGTGAGGGTAATAACAAAAAACAGGTGCCCGTGTACTAAATGAGAGAGATCTCACGTTGGATCTCACAAGGCTGTCGTGCCAGGATGTGACAGATGCTTATATTATGTTTGGTTCACAAGAATTTCTAGGGTGCCAGCAAACATGTCAAATGTGTTTTGAGAGAAATATTTATTTCTTAGGAATTTCCCCGTTAACTTGTTAATCTCCAGGCGTTAAATTGGGCGGGAGCCAGCGGGATTTGAGCTCGTGTGCATATGGTCAATATGAGACCTGAAAGGAATTCTGTACTTCAACTGGCCACCAGTTGAATAGATACAACTGGAAAGTAGAACGTAGGGATCCTCCATTTCCCAAATCCCTATTCAACACCTGCTTATCTCAAATTTAGAGTGTAAAACCAATGTGATAAACAACAGCAACATTTTCTCACATCCATTTTAGCTCATCTTAACCAAGGAGGCAAATTATTAAGGCAGGCACATGTAACACAACATTATGCAAAATAGAATAGTATCACTACACAGAAAATGCAGGTCTGTAGGTAAATAAAATGCAAAATCCAGTGTTTGTTCAGCTATTATTTCAGTATGTCTCTGTACTCCCAGGCAGAATAAAAGCATATGCCAGGCATTGGAATTTTTTACTCAAAACTTGGGTGTCATGTGTTGCTTGTTCAATTCAAAGACTCAAAGCCTCCACTATTCCCCCCTTACTGCTTAAATTCGTGGCTAGAGGTCTCTCTCTTTTTCTGTGTGTTTTAATGTTTTAATGGGATCTACTCAGTTCTTTGATTACTGCTTAGAAAAAGTATGTTGATATAACATCACTCTCCAATGGATTTGTCTTTCTCCGCCTCAGTCAATTGTTTTAGTGCTTCGGCACCTCTATTCAATCTCCCAGTTGTGGGACTTCCTGCCTTCTCTTTCTCCTTCCTTCCTTTACTTAGTTTTGTTTCATTGCAGGCATTGCAGTTTTCTTTGAGTGCAGTCTTTTTTCTTTTCATAGCTTTTACTGTTTCCCTGAGAGAACATAATAACCCAGGGACCGGCAATGACAAGACCCTGAAACCAAATCTCCCTCCGGTGCTGATAGAGTAGAACATCATAAGTGTAAATTGAGACACAAGACTAAACATTTGGATAGCTACATGTGTGTAGTTATGTCTCGACAGCTAGACTCAACTTTATATGTGAGATTAGGAGGCCATTCCATGTGAGTCACCTTTATGATGCTATTGTACATGCATCAACCAGAATTGCATTTACTCCCATGTATTAAGATTATATTTATACACTGGTCACTAGCAACATTAACACTTCCTTTGGCCATCATTCCTCAAAGTTCTACAGACTTTGTAGATATGTAATCTAACATTAGCACTATAGTCACCAATAGTCAGATCCAGAAGCAGGCAATGCACAGGGAAAAATGTGCTAAACAATTATTTTTGAAGGAAATTAAACGCTAGCATGACTGGTGGCTAAGAGTAACTAGTTTGTGAGCTAGCTTAAAAAAACCTTGGTTACAGTAGATCCTCTTCAACACATGAAAAAGAGTGTATTGTATGTATGGCAGCCATTCCATTCCAGTGTCTGTTAAATTCCAACATAGGCACACCTCATTTTACTTAATGAGGTACTGATTAGGTGATTACCTGATCCAAATAAAATTTTATGAGGAAAAGTATAAAAAATACTGCTCTGGTCATCACTATCCTCTTGTAAAAAGACCAGCTGGACGGCAAAAACAGTGCAAGCAGTACCTTAAAGGTAATTTGAATAAAAAATTAAAAAATAATAAAAGAGTTGAGTGAGGAAAAGAGGGGTTCAATTATGGCTTTACTGGCAGAGGGATACAGTGAGCGTCAGGTTGCTTCCATCCTGAAAATTTAAAAGACGGTGGTTCATAAGAACAAGGTCAAGCAACAGAGAGCTACAGACTGGCAGAGTGCGAAAATGCCTGTCCAGTGACCGAAATGACTGTCAAGTCATTCAAATGTCACTCAACAACCAAAGGACGACATCAAGTGACCTACAAAAACAATTGCAAACAGCAGCTGGGCAGGGCTCCTAGAGGCAGGGCTGAAGCTATGCAAAGCTAGAAAAACGCCCTTCATCAGTGAGAAGCAAAGAAGAGCCAGGCTGAAGTTTATAAAAGACCATAAGGATTGGACCGTAGAAGAATGGAGTAAAGTCATCTCTGAAGAGTCAAATATTCTGCTTTGCCCAACACCTGGTCATCTAATGGTTAGACAGAGACATGGAGAGGCCTACAAGCCACAGTGTCTCGCACCCACTGTGACATTTGGTGGAGGATCGGTGATGACTTGGGGATGCTTCAGCAATGCTAGAATCGGGCAGATTTGTCTTTGTGAAGGTCGAATGAATCAAGCCAAGTACAAAGTTATCTTGGAAGAGTACCTGCTTCCTTCTGCTCAGACAATGTTCCCCAACCCAGCAGGACAATGCTCCCTGCCACACAGCCAGGTCAATCATGTTGTGGTTGGAGGACCCTGTCATGGCCAGCCCAATCTCCAGACCTGATCCCCTTTGAAAACATCTGGTATTTGATCAAGAGGATGATGGATGGTCAAAAACCATCAAACAAAGCTGAGCTACTTGAATTGTTTTGCCAGGAGCGGCATAAAGTCACACAACAGCAATGTAACAGACTTGTAGAGAGCATGCCAAGACGAATGATAGCTAAGATTAAAAAGGTTATTCCACAAAAAAAAAAACTGATCTCTGCCTGAGTTAAAACATCAGTATTTTGTTGTTGAATCTGAATTTGTTTTCTTAGCATTTTTTGAGGTCTGAAAGCAATACATGTTTGTTTTTTGACCCCAAAATATTTTTTTGGGGGGGATTTGCGTTTCAAATGTTGTCAGTAGTTTATAGAATAAAACAACATTTTCATTTTAGTAAAACCAGAGAAACTGATAATTTTGTAGTGTGTCATAATTTTTTCCAGAGGTGTATATAAAAATCAGTTTGGAGCTTTTTCCAAACCAAAAAGTAGAAATCTATTACCAAATTGCTTGTACACTTAAGCGAGTAAAACTTTCAAATGGGTTCAGTGTTTCTGTGTGAAGTTGTCAATTTCTTAGCAGACAGTCAGCAGTCATGACCCAACAGTCAAAGCTCTTGACGGACGAATAACGTCATTGAACAACCTGCTAAATGTGGATCCAGGATCCTTCATCTTGCAGGAAAGAATGTCTATTTGTGGTACAGTTTAGACATGAATTAATTCAAGGTAATTTAGAATTCATGAGGAATAGCTGCTAACATCTTTCACCAGTCAACACAGTTTGTCATCTCATCCCTCTCCATCCTCATGTTTTACCTGGCTGACAAATGAAAAGACTAATCACAGGTCACTCAGAGAGAGACAAAGAGAGAGTGTGTGTACACATGTGGAGACCAAAAATCCCCACCAGGTCTGTAAGATAAGACAAGTGTGAATTTGATACCATTTGTGTGTTAGAATAGGTGTGTTAGAATTTAACTACGAGGGCTTTCTTAGACACTGTGCATAAACTCTTGTTGTTACTTGCTCTTTGGGGTTTCTGGCTGGGTATCTTAATAAGCATTTAGTTATGTGTATCTGAAAGTGACTGTAGTATTCTGTATCTGAAGAGGCTGTAGTACTGTTTATCTGAAATTGCTGTAGTACTATTTATCGGAAATTGCTGTAGTTCTGTGTATCTGAAGAGGCCTGTAATACTGTGTACCTGAAGAGGCTTGTAGTACTGTGTATCTGAAGAAGCCTGTACTATTGTGTACCTGAATAAGACTATAGTTCTGTGTATCTGAAGAAGCCAGTAGTACTGTGTATCTGAAGAGTCCTGTAGTATTCTGTATCTGGAGAGGTCAGTAGTACTGTGTATCTGAAGAGGCCTGTAGTACTATTTACTAAAATGATCATGAGCAATAATAAAATATTAGTAATGTTTTTTGTTGATTACCTATCTAACATTTAGAGAATGTGCCTTGCACCCATGAGAGTTAAAGTGTAGCCAAACCCCCGCCTCTAATACTGTGTTTATGTATGTAAGAGAAGTACTACTCTGTGACCGTGGTGCTGGCTTCCATTCTCTTTCCATTACAACCCTTCCTTCCTTTCCCAGTTTCTATTTCCACCCCCTGTTCTTTCTAATTGCCACCCACTCCTCTGGTCAGCAGAACATTAATTCCAGTAGACAGAGTCTCTTATCAAAATTCAACAGACAGGCCCTTTGTAAATAAAGGGCTGACATGCAAAGAAGGGGTGTACACGCAGCCTGGGATCTGGTGAGTCAGGATGGGGTTTTAAAAGCTGCTCGAGCCCCCTGTCTATTATATTATTTTCATTATCACGGCTGATTGTTTGCCATTATAAATGAAGCAAGCAAACAACAATAACAACCAACCTCTGTGAAACAACGCCTTCTGCGCGTTAACTGAAATCTTTCTCAAGATGCGCGAGAAAAATATAGCTGTGACCTTCTAGAGACTCATTGTCGCCCTACGTGTGCTTAGTTTCAAGGTATCCAAGCTGTAGAGAAAAAGGTTGCACTCTTGTATAGACTGTCAAGCCAGACGGCAATACTCTTGTGGCCTTTCGCTCCATTAGGACCTAAAAGGCATACAACAAGTTGCTAAGCCTAGGCAGTTTGTTCACCATAGTGTACGTTCCCGAGCCTATTCATCATTTACAGAAATGCACTTTGAATCCAGCCTAGTGAAATGACTTGGTGCTGTATAGGATGTATCAAATACTGTACTTATCCGCCCCTGGCCTTAGTGTTAAAAAAAGACTGTATGCCTGGAGGCTACCTATCTCCAGTAACACAGAGTACAAGGCATGGCCTGCGACTGAAATGGGACCCTCCACATGGTACAAAGCTTTGACCAGGGGCTCATGGGCCCAAAAGCAGCGGACTGCACAGTGGAGCATTGAGGTATTTGGGACGCGACATAAGCGCCCTAGCTGGCTGCAGGCGGTCACACTAAGTGTCCTGGAATTAAACTTCCCCACGTCATGTTTCCCACAGAGAGGGAGGCTCCCAAGATCCCTTTGATGAGCGCAATTTCCGTCTAATTAATGAGGGCAAATTAGGGGATATGGGGCTTTTTTATATCAGCCTTAATTCTTGTGATGGCTCATTAAAAAACATTCTGTATGCGCCCTGTGATGTGATAGCATGCCCCTGTGGAGGGAGGAGGGGGGAGGAGGGGGGAGGAGGGGGGAGCGGGGAACCCTCCCACCACTATCTCTCCCTCTCCCTCCCTCTCTCCCTCCTCGTCCAACACCCAGAGGGTTTAGTGTCTGACAGGGTTGGGGGCTGAGAGAAGATGCGGATGGGGGGGGGGGGGTTGAGGAGTCCCCTGAGGACAGAACAAAAGCCCCAGAAAAAATGTCATCTTGGCGGGCAGCACCATCGGGGACATACGCTAATTTATTCTGTTTAGTCAGGGTGTACCGCCGTGGAGCAAGCTCTGGGCCACATACAGACACTGGGGGGATCTCTGGCTGGCAGTCCATCCCGTTTCCTTATTTGCCCTTGCTCTCTGTAACCTGTCTCACTGACTATTTCTTCATGGAAAAAAACCATATACGTTTTCCATATTAATTGTATACAATTCGAACCACCCGGGACAGGCTATTTTTGACGTTTCCGAAGAAATGCTGCACAGCTTCACAGTGTGCTAAGGGCAGTTTTATATTTGGAAACGAAGGAGATTAAACCTGCCCTGAAACCTCGCTGAAACCTGCCCTGACATTTCAAGACCACGGCATCTAGCACAGACTAAAACTATATCCTCCCCTTAGGACTTATCCTTTATGAAAAGACTTGCGGTGGACAGTCATCATGCAATGTACTATGAAGACTGAAACATGAATTATCAACTATCAGTCGCTGTAGAAAGTCTATTCATCCCTTGCAGTCTTCACATTTTTCCGGCTTAATTAAATTACATCTATAAAAGTAACTACTTTAGATTTGTTTTTATCTGCTGAGAACTACACAACTTACGGCAACTTTTAATATGGGGAAAAAATGTTATATAACTTTTTCCAACTTAGTAAGAAATACAAAATAACGATGTATTGATTTAATGCACATTAGAGTGTGAATCATTTGGAATAATATTCAACCAACTCAGCACAACTCCTAAGGCAACATTCATTCAACATTCCATTATGTTTTCTTAGTGAATCATTGATGACTACAATATTACAATTTTGTCGTTTTCACAATATTACAATCTCCTTGTCACCGGATTTAAAGGAGATTTACTCATTCAGAAAATCATGACACATCTTGGAAAGCCATTCAGGTAACTGGTTGGCATTAGCATGTGTACAGTTGGTAACTTTCACATTTGTATTAGGCTCTAGCCTTTCACATGACAGACTGGTATCCCTACATCTTTCCACATGGGTTCGGCTACTTTCATATTTCTTTTGATCTAAACAAACTCCACAGTTCCTGTAGCACAGGTGACTGTTCTAGGCCGTAGCAGCCTAAATTATTAACATGTGATGAGAATGAAGAAGAAACCTTCAATTATTAGTAGTCATTAAAAGCTAAATAGAATGAGAACCCACTGTACTCCTTTAATTAAAGAACACAACACCCCTGCCCGCAACAAGCCTCCCTCTACACAATGTAACATCGCACTTCACATTACTGATCTGTGTGGTAAAATGGAAAGTTGTTTTTAAAGAAAACTCCAAATCATCCAATTCTGTCTGCGAGAAAGCCATTAAGTATTACTGCAAGACACGGAAAATCCATTAACTGTTTCGGCTAAATTAAAAACAACAGGTTTGGGTGAAATCCAAAACAACACAGGACAGTCAAGCCCATGCTTTTTCGTTTTGTGGCAGCAGCACACTATCATGGGCATGATTGTCATGGTCATATCTGTCAGCATTAAAATAAATATTGAAGGAGCAAAGCCCAGAGCACAAGTTAAAGGGAACCCCATGAGGAGTCTCTAGAAGATCTAACCCACAGGATAGAGTTATATATATTTTTCTGTGAGGCAATTACCTTTATTTGTATGCCACACACGTCCAAACTGCTTTTCAAGACGTGTTGAGTCATGCGGCCTCAGTCTTGACAAAATGTGTTTTGAAATCGATGTTTCAGTAGAAAACAAATGAATAATGTGCCAGGGGTGTGTGGAGTTTCATAGAACACTGTAACAATAACAGGTATGTATTGTATATGAACCACTTATCTCTGATTTGGCCATGAAAGAGTCAATATACTGTATATGACTGACGGATCATAGGTTTACAGTTTACAGTCCATCTTTAAATACATTTTCAGTAACCTTTGGGGTCATGCCAAACCATTTACCGGTTAGTCCCCGTTTAATGCTTGGCTGCTCATTTCATATCGGAAGTCAAATGTCTACACTTAAAATAATTTATTGTTTGAGGTGAATAAGCATATGGGTTTGAACTGGCCATGCTCATTTTTCATTGGTGACATTAATATTTTTAATTGAGGACTATAATAAGACATCAAGGTAAACATTATATTGGATCTTGTCATACTTTAAAAAAATAAATAAAAGGGAAGAGATAAAGCATTTTACATTCAAAGGGCATTCAATGGGAAAATTGTGTTAAAAAGTGATGTGCTCAAACACATCTTGAATTAATCTTTGCACCTCTCTCCAACAGTGTGTGATATTATTTATTCAAAAGATCACCTTGGGACTTTCATTCAATATCACCAAACTCTGATTCACATCAAACCCCATCGACATTTCAACACAAAAGACAGTATCCTTCGCTTCCCTTCCATTCAGACCAACTGCAATGCAAAACAAGAGATCCAATCAACAGAGACTCAGCCAGACCCGTACAGTGGCCTCCTACAGATAGCTCCTACCTATATTCAGCTCTATAGTTCCAATGTCAAATCCTCTTTCAGAATGACAGACACTCTATTCAGGCTTTGTTTACGCCGGGGAAACAGAGACGCTTCATTTGAACCCAACACACTGGCGGGTTCTCAAATGGAACCCTGCTCCCCGGACTACTCCTGAAAACAGTGCACTCCGGGGCGCAGGGTGCCATTTGGGACGCACCCTCTCATGATCCGTGTTCATTAAACGGTCACAGATGGATTTGTTTGCCTTCGCCCGTTCTTAATGTAATTGATTTCTCTCAAATGGTAGTTCGCCGTTTGCTGCTGAAATGCATCCTTGAACCTCTGATGTATTGAGCCAGCAAATACAACAGCACAACAATAAAAGCAGCATAGAAAATATGGATTTTATTTTTTGTCCTGCCTCTCAGCATGTTGCAGCTGAGTACTGTAGCTTCACTGACTCTTTTGCTGGCCTGGTTTAATAATGTATTTAAATCTGATTGTAATGTGAATCTGTGAAGAAAAACCCAACACTACGTATTTATTCAAATTTAAGTTGTTACTAAAACAACTTTATTAACATGTACATTTATTCAAAGCATTTTTCATTGGGTCATAGACCCTTGCAAATATAATAGTTTTTAAAAGTTTTACTTCAATTTCAGAAAAAAAATCAGCATTAGACTATATTATATCCTGGTTATCATCAACGAGACAGCTCATTCACCCTATGATTTCCACCTCTGTTCATCCACTGTGAGCGATTGACTTCTCTGGCATTTCAGCATTTGGACAGCGATTTGCAATCATCTCTCTGCCTCTGTAATTTCAGGACCATGGTCAGCAACTGTGATACATCACTTGGTCCAGATATACTTTGAATGGAGAGATTGGAAACTCTACTGGAATCATAACGACAATTTGTTACTTTATCCTTGCCCTGTCAATAGGCTGTGCAGTGTCTTCTGGGTAATGGAACAAGGAGTGCTCTCCCTTAAGTAACTAATAGGTGCTATCTTAACAACCCAAGATTAGCATGTGTTACAAGAACAAACAGGAAGTACAAAATTCACGATAGTTTCACCGATTTAAGAAAATGTACTTTTGCTTGGTAATAACAGATTGCTTTGGAATTGGGAAATTGCATACCTTCAAATAAAATAAGTAGTTCCAGGACTAATACCAATACACGGTACAAGGGCTTTCATTTTAATTTGCATAGTAACCCTGTGACTCAGCAGGACAAATTAAAATCTATACACAACTATACGTTTCCATACATTTCAGTATTAATTTACCACTCACTCCTATTCAGGGTGAGCTATATTCATTCCATAAATACACATCAAAAACTTTCTCAAACCTCCTGCAGGTAGGATTCAATTGTACTTTTCCCACCCCTGCTGTGGAATCTAAATGAATAAAGTTGGGGCACGGCCCTGTGTCATTATTGACAAATTACAAAGAAGATGCAGGTTTTGGGCTTCATAAGATGATCTGTGCCTTAACAGATTGGATGAGCTGTTACATTACCTAGCCAGTATAAGCAGAAACCAAAATCACTTTTCACTGTAGCATTACAAAGACATACATGACTGGGGAACATTCAGTAACCTAGAATACTGTAAAGACCTGCCAACCAGCTCCACAACATCATACCAGAGAAAGCGACAGTCAAACGTTTATCCCCGGGCGGATGGTGTTGTTTCACATTGTCCTTCTGCAGTCTGTTACCGGAGCTATTGACATCTGCAGGTGAATAGCTGAGCTAATGACATCTGCAGGTGAATAGCTGAGCTAATGATATCTGCAGGTGAAGAGCTGAGCTAATGACATCTGCAGGTGAAGAGCTGAGCTATTGACATCTGCAGGTGAAAAGCTGAGCTATTGACATCTGCAGGTGAAGAGCTGAGCTATTGACATCTGCAGGTGAGAGGCTCGAACAAAAACACCAGGAGTCACACGCAGGCATAGGCAAGGCCAACGAGCACCTCGTAGTGAGAGCACGCACACTTGGGCAGTTTGGTCCTCAGTTTTGGCAAAATAAAACTGGTTAACCTGCGTGCGTGTGAACGCTATCATCCAGCCGGAACGCACGCGCCCGGTAACACACTGCAATCACCTCGTTCGCTGATGTTACAGCAGTCCTGAGCGAGGCTTACAGCCGCCAGACTGATTAACATGTAGTACGTCATGTCCAGGCAGGGCCTGGTGTCACGGACATGCCACGTCATATGTGCCGATGCCAGAGTCCCTTTTCATGGCCCCCTGGGCACTTTTACTGCACTCCATGCAGTCCTTAGATTTGCTTGCTAATTACTTTGCATTTGCTTACATCGCTTTTAATGTGGTGTCTTCTTAAGAGCAATCTCTGGGAGGAAAGCCTAGGACTGGAAAGGGGTTGGGAAAAGAGGGCTTCGTGATTGTACAGAAGGTCGGACATAACACCCCATTACCTCAGAACATGTTGTTTGTAGAGCTTCTCGGTGAGATGTGGGAAGCATTTTTACTGGCAATATTATGGTTCTCTGTAAGTGTTGCTGCATAGTAGAGAAAGAGAAGTTAACCTCATGATGAGAAAACAAAAAAATACAAAGAATAATATTAGTGTCATCAGGAATTATTGGATTGATGACCAAGAAAGTCAATAAAAATGCAACTGTAGTTGTTTATCAGCTTGATCACACCTTCAAATAATTTGTGGGATATATGACCTTCTGTTACTATATAACATTCTTCTGTTAGATTTGTTTAATATATACAGTGTTTTTGTATTCATCTGAGTCTTTAAGGACTCTTAGCTGACATCAATGATGTCCTATCCCACTGGGGTGCAAACATGAAGTTACACAGGCCAAACTCCCCAAGGCACGAGGAAGGTTGGAGAACACACACACACGAAATGACATAGTCACAAGGAAGGTTGGAAAAGACACACGAAATGACTCAGTCATTGTGCCTAAAATACAGCTCGTGTTCCATTTGTAGTGGTCTATTCGTTTTAACCCGTTACTCAGCCAAAACCTTCCTTTTCAACTTTATTGGAAAGGAAGGAAAAAGGTGCAGTGGTCTCTTAATTTTTTCTGGTGCTGTTTAATTTAACACTGTTTAATTCTGTTACATTAATGTAATGTAACAGAAGAACCAGGTAGTCCAACCTCTGAAAACAAGAAAAATACGCATTGGCAACCAGTGTCAAAGCCGCAAGGTACCCCAGGGGTTCTGTAGTAGATGGCCAATATTCCATGTCCGAAGGATTTATCCAGATACTCCACGTCGCGTCACACTTACCTCTGGTATTACTGGTCATACATCACATCACCTTATCAGTTAAATGTACATTGATTTTGGTGGCTTCTATGCCGTTTGCAAAGCATGGCACTTCAACGTTATTCTCCTACGTGGAGCGTGCAGACTGTCAGCTGTGATGTCTAATCAACAGTCAAAACTGCAGACTGTCAGCTGTGATGTCTGATCAACTGTAAAACTGCAGACTGTCAGATGTGATGTCTAATCAACTGTCAAACTGCAGACTGTCAGCTGTGATGTCTGATCAACTGTCAATCTGCAGACTGTCAGCTGTGATGTCTAATCAACTGTAAAACTGCAGACTGTCAGCTGTGATGTCTAATCAACTGTCAAAACTGCAGACTGTCAGCTGTGATGTCTAATCAACTGTCAATCTGCAGACTGTCAGATGTGATGTCTAATCAACTGTCAAACTTCAGACTGTCAGCTGTGATGTCTAATCAACAGTCAAAACTGCAGACTGTCAGCTGTGATGTCTAATCAACTGTCAAACTGCAGACTGTCAGCTGTGATGTCTAATCAACTGTCAAACTGCAGACTGTCAGCTGTGATGTCTAATCAACTGTCAAACTGCAGAATGTCAGCTGTGATTTCTAATCAACTGTCAAAACTGCAGACTGTCAGCTGTGATGTCTAATCCACAGTCAAAACTGCAGACTGTCAGCTGTGATGTCTAATCAACTGTAAAATTGCAGACTGTCAGCTGTGACGTGCACACACACACACACACACACACACACACGCACACGCGCACACACACACAGCTCTTTTGTCCATTTAGGCCCTGTATTGCTTTTCTAATGGACGACTTTGACTCAGGCTCTGGTCAAAAAATGAAGAACATTAATTAGGTAACACAGGGAGCTATTTGAGACAGATCCTGTTTCATTGGTCCAATCTGGTGTGTTGGAGCACAATGAGCAAGAATCAAATAAATGTGATCGAAATCTAAGTAATGAATCACTTCACACTATGAATTAGTCACCAGAACTGTGCAGCATGGTGGAAATTACAAGCATATGACAATATCAAAATTTGATATAGTAAGATTTAATGTTAAAATGTATTGCAAATTAAAAACACAATGTTCCATATTTCCTCTCGCATACTAAAATAGCACAGGGGACTCCAGTGAAGGATGGCTATTTCTAATTAGATTACACATTACAAATAGATTAATCTAGCTTTTATTGTTCTGTTTAAAACAAACATCCTTTCTTATGTCCTGGCAATACACAAATGTGTTTAGGAAACTGTCATTTGTGACCCACTATCAGCTCCTGTCACAGAATGTGCTCTTCATAGAGTAATGCAGAAACCATGAGGTATAGCCTGGCATATTTGCATCTCTGAAAAGGCATTCTGTCTTTTGGCGATTACAGAGCAGCGTCTCCATCCTTTCCTTCAGAAGAGCTGCTCGTCATTGGTCAGTCTTTTATAGCCCAATCGACACGACGTCCTTTGGTTCAAGCTAATGCTGCAGACTTAGAGTGGGACCAGGAAAAGGAGAAATGGCGTCAGTAGTGAGTTCTTCAATCAGATCTTGGCATTCTTTTGTGCTCCATTCGCTTGCCAATTCAAACACAGCCTGCACTCCACAGATAGGCAGACTTTGGATATCATCTGCCCAACAACTGAACACCAAATCTGTTTTTAAGTCCAGGGAGGGGCCAATTTTGCACAGATTGCAGTTATTTGTTTAGGGGTTTTCTTGATAGTATGTAAATAAAGAGGATTTATTTATCATCACTTTCACAGAATGCTCCTCCAATGATCTAATTGAGCTTACACAGCCCAATGAATTGGCACAGGGGCTTCTTAAAATGCTTTGCACAGGAAAGGACTGTGGCTTAATATGAACTTGGAACTTTTGGATAAGGATTCTTGTATCCAGAAAGTGTGCCAGAGTAGCAATCAGATATGCCTTAAAGAAATAAGAAGAAAAAGAAAATTGAGATTGAGAAAATGACCCTAGATAAGCACCATTACTGCGATGCGCTTTCTAATTACGGGCACCAAAATGTTTTTTTGCTAATTAGTGCTAATTAACTGAAACTAAAGACACTTTCACGTGTCATAAGTTAAAAGAAAACCACCGGTATATTCTTTCATTTGCCTATAGGTGTTCTATCACATTAAAGATAACAGCCTAAATCCCTGAAGCACAGATAGCATACAGTGTAACTGCTTTCTGCCTTTTCAATAATATGGCAGACACACAATCTTTTCTCTCTCTCCCTCTCTCTCAATAATGATAATGAATGATGGTAAAATTGTAAAAGGACTGTCTGCAGTTACCATATGAGCTTTCTCATCAAGCTTCAACAAGAGCGGAGCTGGCAGCCGGCAAGCAGATGAAAAAAGGGAAGCTTTATTGTAATGTTCTAAATGAGGTCATCCTGCACAATGCCTTCTTGCTTTTTTTATTTTTTAAACTTTCCCTGTTGAGGGACGCTCGTTTGACTGCTGATAAAATCCCGCATAGAAAAGCAACTGACGTTGAAGATGAATGTCGGTTCACTGTCCTCTCGTTTGCCTATCACTCCTCTGCAGTACGATGTGAAGACGAACCTGAAAAACATGTCAGCTGGCCTATCTATCCTCTCCACTTCTTTCCCCTCGCTCACTCTCTGGCAGAATGAGTGTTGAAAGGTCAGTAAAACAGGATAAAAAGACAGTGATTGGCAGTATTGTTGAGACTGCTAATTTCTTAGGAGAGTTAGGAGCCTTTGGTGTGTATTCAGTATTCAGCTGGACTGACTGAGATTACAGATGTGTACAAGAGTTAAGTCTGAAGTATTCACCTGGACTGACTGAGATTACAGATGTGTACAAGAGTTAAGTCTGAAGTATTCACCTGGACTGACTGAGATTACAGATGTGTTTACAGACTAGTTGGAGAGGCGGGGTCATCAGACTAGACCCATGTTGACTGGTTGGAGAGGCGGGG
>JACXGJ010003961.1:0-49327 GCA_016801105.1 Esox niger
CACACACACACACACACACACACACACACACACACACACACACACACACACACACACACACCCGCGTGGGGACCAGAAAATAGAAATTGCATACTCCCTTGCCTTAACCTTAACCCTTACCCTAATCCTAACCTTAACCTAACACTAATCTAACTCTAACCTCAATAAAGTAAAATTTGTCTAAACTTTACCTAGGTGTAATGCCTAACCTTAACAACAATGTCTGGACCTTAAAGAAATCCCAATTCTAACTCTAAAATTAATTGAAAGTTTCTACCTAAACCTAAACCCTGAGCCAGAAATTGACTTTTGCCACATGGGGACCAGCAAAAGGTCCCAATGAGTCCAATTTCTGGTGGTTTTACTATACTTATTGGGACATTTGGTCTTCATATACATATATAGTATACAGTATAGTTAGACCTAGCACGCACGCATGCATGCACACACGCGCACACACACTTTCTTCTTCTGTACTCTGAGCAACTGTTTAGTATGTTAGTTAATCTGTTAGTAGCGGAGCCTTAACCTCATTCCCAAACGGTTGAACACGGCACCTACCAGCCTGGCACAACAATCATTTAATGTTGGCCTTTAGGGAGTAACCACATCATTCTAATGGGTGTGACATCAAGTATGTTGGTCATTTTTAGATATTAGCGAATCAAAATTCTGCAAGGTGTGGCATCAAATGGAGCAGTATTTCCACAGTTCAATCATGCAAACAAACACTCATATGCAGAGCCAAGCAAAATAATACAAATTAGTAAAAAAAGGAGCTAAGCAGCTAATATTCTACATTAATTTATACCAAACACATTTTTCATTAAACAGGAATTGCATTTTAATGCCTGGGTTAGTGCAGTATCTAATAAGAAAGCCCAGCACTTCCACAACAACTTTACAGCTTGGGGAAAAGGGAGCAGGTTGATGATCGAACAGTAGACCTAATGGGTTAAACCAATGACTATAGCGCCGGGAATTTCTCACAATTGTCTTATTTGGGGATAAAGGATTGTTCCCACAGACCTTCGTAAATTGTCAGTCTGGGAACGAGATGATCAGTTTTAGTAATTTTTGCAGCATGCACGGAGTGTGAGCTTCCCCTCAGCCACCTGTATATCATTGCGTAAAGTCCCAGTGTTTTTGTTTGACAATCATGGAAACGGATGGAAGTCACACAGACACACACCTGCTTGTGAGAAAGGTGTGAATAACGTATTGCCTCAAATGGGTCACACAGGAGCTCAAGGTGTGCCACAGAGAAACAGACTTTTACTGAAGAGAGCCTTGGCCTATTGAGTCACAATAACCTCCCTCACTGTCATACCAACACCTTAACGAAGGAAACATTAGATTGATGTGTCACAGTGTACGCAATGAAGAGATAACTGAAGATGAACATAATCCTTGACGAAATACCCCAAAGTACTAAAACCAAGATTATCAGACCTAAGAGCAAATAGCACGTCTCTTAACTAAGGAAAGAAAAAGCAAGAAAAACATGTCAGGTGAGAGGAAGGACTGGCTCTCCAGACAATGCCATGGATTAACATGCTTAGACAAACAACTAGAGCTCATTCATTTCATTTCCTCAATTCCACATTACCAGTGGAAAGCCAACGTTAATGCCTGTTAGAGTTTACAAGAACCTCCCAGGCAGTGGAGGATTACAAAATGTAGTCAAAATGTAGTAACAGACCAACGCTTTCCCAACCCAAAAGCCCTTATCTCTGGGTGTGAGTCTATTGTTTCCATGTTACATGTTTTCTGAGAGCAAGAGAATAACCATAAAATAAAATGTATCACAATGAGGCTCCAAAGAGAAGTAGCGCTGAAGCTTCTTCTGAAAGGATAAAAACGTACTCCAAAATCCATAGAGAACATCAGTTCAAGAAGCCTTAACACAGCTTGAAACCATTCTATAAGTATATTGTAATGAAAAAGGACAGGGAGCCTGGCTCCACAGCTCACATTCATTCACATCATCACTTCCCATTGTTCGCCTGCAAATTGATATTTTGACCTGTAATATCAGATCTTTTTATGAGGTTATAGAAAAAATTATCTGAAATGGGTTACATCATCAGACCCCACAGTAAATTAGGCAGAAGAAGGTAATATCAGTGTGACTTGAGTCAGCAGGCTTTGCCCAATAACAACAGGCAAATTCATTTTATATGGCCCAGTTTCCCAGGTGGGAAGTGTTTATTTAGGGCCTGTTAACATTACACTACATTTTCCGAGACATATCGAAGAAGACTTGAGGTGTTAAATCATTTTGTTGTGTAAACTTGCAGATATCAATGGATCGAGATGCTACTGTCCGAGTCTACGTGTACCACATTTTCAGCAGACCCCCCCCCCACCCCCACCCCAGAGCTTTGCAAGTGTGAAGGCAATTATGTCAGTGTTTATGTGCACTGCCACTCATTCTACGTGGTACACCTCAAACATGCCGGTATGAATTCAAAAACGAAGGAACTGATTATGCAAACTAGGATAAGTATATCTAGCATTTTATTATCTCTCGTGTAATATGAAAAAGCCCTTAGACTACGGGTCACCAAACCTTTCTGGAAAATGTTCTGCTTTCCAAACCTGAAAAGGAACCAGGCAAGCCAAGTCAGTTGGCCCGCCATCAAGTGAAAAATTTCTTTGTCCTCGCTGGATTCGAACCCGGGCTGTGTCTTAAACCAGTACACCACGGAGCTATACGCAGTGTGGGTATAGCATCTTGACATTATATCATCAGGCCAAGTTTGAATATTTTGCTAGACACCATTGAGCTTTGTGTTAAACTGACAAACGTTTAGGTTTACCTCCAGTACAAATAGCATTTATGAACTGTATGGCTTTTGCCGCTGGCTGTTTTAACATCCTAGCCAGTAATAGGCTTACTAGTATCTAACTTACTACTTGGAATAGTCATAATATTTGAACAATTTCTACCGTGACTGAATATGAACTTAACATAGCCAAAACTATTTCATGGCACAAATTATTTTCTTTCATTTGTGATTGACATTGATTAAATAACTATCAATATAGGTGACGATAACTGACTTTTTCATCAAGAGAAAAGACGAGAGAATCGTGGAAACCCCTACTCTTTTACTGCCAAACAGGTTTTCATCTAGCCTATATTATCCAAAGAAATCATGCACGAATGAGTACTTCGAAAATCCACCAGAAATAGCCGCAATATAAAGTGTTTTATTTTAGGCTAACTATAACGTAGCTACTGAAGGTTGTAGCCAGCAAAGTGTTTATCTATCCAACAAATCCTAATGCATAATTTGCTTGAACTATGACGGGATTCAAACGCGGGACCTGTTGGTTGCACATCCGTGTCTCTTACCTCTACGCTACTTAACAACATTTAGTCAGTCAGAGACATTCGCTTGCTACATCACAATCCAGTATGGGAAGTGCCAAGTGCGATGCACACGACCACAGGGCCGTCCAATGAGTAGTGAAGATGGCCCAATACAACACTGGGGACAAGTTCAGACACCGATGTGAAATCATGCAGCATTATCAAAGATCATTTTTAATTTGCTTGCCGTTGGTCAAATGGGGACGGTACGGCTGGCTACAACATAGGGTCTAATTACGAGGCTAAGAAACAGTGTCTATCCACAACACATCTGCTGACCACCTACACAGACAGACTCTGCTCGACTGGGCACACACCTTCACAGAGGCAGGGCAGAATCAGGGCTTTCAAACTTTTGTTACTTTTAGATTCGATTTTGGCACTGCTCTTCTTTTAAGGTTACCCTGATTAAAAAAAAAACATCAATTAGCGCAGCACACGGCTGCTAGAATCCTAACTAGAATCCTAACCCTGCTGGCAATACTGGTTGGTGGGTGTCCCTTTGGTTGATGCTTGGCAAAGTGGGTGGATTGATTTCCTGCCTGTACTGCAGATCAAGACAATACTTGACAATTTCAGCTGCCACTCTGCTTAATATTCCATGAGGGTGGGGTATAGAGCAGTTTTATCCAATTCCAAATAAGCTTGTATTACTTCTAGAACCAGACAGTCCTGTGAGCACGTTTGATAAACAGCTGCTTTTCCACTTCATCTTTGAGGTGAGAATTTGGAACATTCTGCACAGAGCCTAATATACAAGCATCAACCAATGTCTGGCCCTTCTGGAAGTCAGGGGGTCCCAGCCAAACAAAGTGTACAAAAACCAATGATGTGTGTGCAAGTGTGCCCCACTATTGAAACCAAAATATGAATTTATACTATCAAGGCAGGTTTCAAGTCAAACTACAGTAAAAAGTGTGGTGATGTCATACTTTTGGTATACAGTCTCTTATAAACTAGGTGGTTTGAATTCTCTCTCGTGATTCATTGCCAATATACAACGACCAAGGGTAATGTCCAGGCACTACACAATGCGTCATACTTTAAACATGCCATGGTACATTGTCCATATACCACACCCTCTCCTGGACAGATCTGACTACAGGCAAAAATGTGATGAGTGTTGCCAATAAATGCATTTCCGCAGCAATCACATTTCAATAAACTTTCCTTAAATGCAGATATGATGGCAGTAGCTCAAACTACAGTGAGTTCACAAATGCTTAATTGCGAATGCACAGATCTACAACGGCAGCAAATTTAAACTATTTAGGAGGTTTGTCTCATCAAAATAACCCTATTTTTTCACAGAACTGCAACTCTCCACACTCTCACACAATAAAAAGATAATAAACAAAAATAGATTGGTATTGGCCTGTGATCAGCCAATGCAGCACATAAACAGCCAACAATTAGTTGTTGGCCTCAAATAAGCAGCAAAAGTCTGTACATTCTACAAACAATGCACTTACTCATGATATATGGGGAAAGTCTGAGGTATTTGTCAACCCACAACATGCAGTTATCATGTTTTGCCACTGAGTAATCAGAAATGAGTACCACCCAGAGGGCCAACATGCTGGAAAGGAATTAGCAGATAATCTTTCTAAGCTACTAATCTTAGTGTTGAGGTAATGTCAACGTTGCATTGCTTGGACAATAGGCAGGACCCTATGATGATACATGTAAGGTCATTTTATATTGCTATAAAATATATTTTACAGCAATGAAACACATGAAAACAACACCTTCTGAAACATTTTTCAAGCTACTTACAAAAAGTGGTCTGCGAGTTATCAGTAGCTTGCAATCAACCTGTTGGAGACCCCTAATTTAGACCCTTTTGTTGGTCCTTAACTGAAATGTCCACCCACCTGGGGCAGCAGCCCTATGCAAAACTATCCTATTCAAAAAGGGCAGCACTTTGATACAAAAAGGACGGTGCTTTGGGAGAAACCAGGACACACTTCTGCCTGGGAAAACAAAGAACTCTGTGCGGTGTCTGGAACTGAGGCCCTGCAACTCTGAATGGCTGTCTAGGAATGCGGAGTCTAGTCTCTACCTATACGTACATCTGACAACAGCAGCTTAGCTGGAATAAAGATAACGTCACCAGTTTACAATGCTTTAGGACTAGGAGGTGCAAGGCCCGCTGCCCAAAAGGACAGAGCAGTAAGAAACGTTGAAATGAAAGAAAGCTGTTGATTGGATTTACAACAATGTTCTACATGGACAGCGAAAAGGTGAAAGAAATGCTGTGGCCAAATACATGATACCTATTCTTTTCTGACAAAATGTTGTACAATTCACCAGAAGAAACTAACAGTTATAAGGAAATGCGGGTCAGAGGAACCATTCTTGGAACTAAAACATTTCATTTCTTGGTTCCATGTTTCGAGAGTTGAAATGAAAGATCCAAGAATATTCCATTTACACACACAGGTTTCTCTCTTCACCTTTACCAAGAAAATCCATGGTCTAAAATCAGCCAACTGGAAAGCAGATGAAACAGTAGGTTTGCACAACCAAGGAATTTGGGTACAAATGACCCTAATCCATGTCAGGGACGTTCATCTGCATGATCCCTGTCCTCGCCAGGGTTTGGAGAGTTTGTTGTCATAACCAACTTCTGTGGGCAAATGTTCCCCTTCAATGACCACTGGCACATCAGAAAAGTGAGTTTGTCACCAATTAAACCCAGCTTTCGACAGCAACATGCAGACTGCAGACTTGTATGGCACTGTGGTTGAGTGGTATGCTGATACCATGAGAACATCATGCTGTAGTCATTTGGGGTTATTGTATGGCAGGCATAAGCTATAGAATGATTAACTGCATTTTATCAATGGCCACATGATTGCACAGGTAGCTTGACGAGATCTTGAGCGCCATTGATCCACCACCATCACATCATGCTTCAGCATGATAATGCACAGTCCCATGTTACAGCGATCCTTACACAACTCCTGGAAGATTAATATATTGCAGTTTTTCCTTGGCCTGTATACTATATTACAGCATGTTCAAGTTATCAGCAATATCCAGTAATTACGCACAGCCATTGAATGGGATTGGGACAATCTACACACCTCGAGGAAGAGCCATTCCATACCAACTCAATGTAAAAGAGATGTGTAATGCTGAATGAGGCAAATGGTGGTAACACCAAATCATGACTGGTGGCATATCTGTATGAAATAACTAGTTGAATATCTGTATATGGGGTCAACAAATACTGAAATCTTTAAATCCATAGATTAGGGAATAATCAATTATTCTCAAAAGACTACATCAACTCTACCACAGTAAAATCTTGAAAATAGTTGCATTCATATTTTTGTTCAGCATATACCAGAGAGCGGGGAGAAAGAGATGAAGAAGAGAAAAGGATAGGGACTAGGAGAGAGAAGAGGGATGGAGAGACAGATGGAGGTGAGAGGGAGAGAGTAGGAGAGACAGACAAAAGAGAGGGATAAAGCAATAAAAACAGATGAAGAGTGAGATACATGAAGTCAGTACTGCTTGTCTTCTGAACTGACACCAGGTGCAGTGGCGCTATGAAATAGACAATAATAGAAGCAAAGAAAGAGACCCAAATCCTGGGTTATGTAATGACGTTGTGCTGCTGAAACGCTTTGCGTGAAATTTGAGTGCTAGAGCAAATTGTTACACTCAACCCCTTCAACTCAGGGGAGACGTAATTGGAAATGTCTCCTACTAGGATGCCAAATCCACTTCATTTTACACTTTATTTATTGAAGTTGAATTGAAATAACAAAATTGCATAAATGCAGAAATAAATGTGACCTAAAATTCTGCTGTACTTGATTCAGTTTGATTAAACTGATGACCCGTTTATTTTTCAGACATGCATGGCACCGGTGGTGTTGGACGGTCACAGTGGGACGGTCACAGTGGGACGGTCACAGTGGGACGGTCACAGTGGGACGGTCACAGTGGGACGGTCACAGTGGGACGGTCACAGTCCTTGGTCTAACTGACAATATAAAAAATATTGTCATTTAGACATGTGCTTTAAAAATGTAAGCTCCATTATCATATTAATTTTTGTTTAGGAAGGATATACAGTGGGGAGAACAAATATTTGATACACTGCTGATTTTGCAGGTTTTCCAACTTACAAAGCATGTAGAGGTCTGTCATTTTTTGAACCCAGAAAATCACATTTTATGATTTTTAAATAATTAATCATCAATGCTCTTACTGAGGAAAGGAGGTTGTTGGCCCCATCCATCCTCCCCTCAATACGGTGCAGTCATCCTGTCCCCTTTGCAGAAAAGCATCCCCAAAGAATGTTTCCACCTCCATGCTTTACGGTTGGGATGGTGTTCTTGGGGTTGTACTCTCCTTCTTCCTCCAAACACGACGAGTGGAGTTTAGACCAAAAAGCTCTATTTTTGTCTCATCAGACGACATGACCTTCGCCCATTCCTCCTCTGGATCATCCAGATGGTCATTGGCAAACTCCAGACAGGCCTGGACATGCGCTGGCTTGAGCAGGTGGACTTTGCGTGCTCTGCAGGATTTTAATCCATGACGGCGTAGTGTGTTATTAATGGTTTTCTTTGAGACTGTGGTCCCAGCTCTCTTCAGGTCATTGACCAGATCCTGCCGTGTCGTTTGGGGCTGATCCCTCACCTTCCTCATGATCATTGATGCCCCACGAGGTGAGATCTTGCATGGAGCCCCAGACTGAGGGAGATTGACCATCATCTTGAACTTTTTCCATTTTCTAATAATTGCACCAACATTTGTTGCCTTCTCACCAAGCTGCTTGCCTATTGTCCTGTAGCCCATCCCAGCCTTGTGCAGGTCTACAATTTTATCCCTGATGTCCTTACACAGCTCTCTGGTTTTGGCCATTGTGGAGAGGTTGGAGTCTGTTTGATTGAGTGTGTGGACAGGTGTCTTTTATACAGGTAACGAGGTCAAACAGTTGCAGTAAATACAGGTAATGAGTGGAGAACAGGAGGGCTTCTTGAAAAAAACTAACAGGTCTGTGAGAGCTGGAATTCTTACTGGTTGGTAGGTGATCAAATACTTATGGCATGCAATAAAATGCAAATTAATTATTTAAAAATCATGCAATGTGATTTTCTGGATTTTTGTTGTAGATTATGTCCCTCACAGTTGAAGTGTATCTATGGTAAAAATTACAGACCTCTACATGCTTTGTAAGTAGAAAAACCTGCAAAATCAGCAGTGTATCAAATACTTATTCTCCCCACTGTATTCATATTATCTTATGAATCTGCTTTCAAATTATCAATACATTCTCATCAGGAATGGAAAACCTGAATGAAATTATTACAAATAGTTCTGAGAGCTAAAAGTTAATTCTATTGTATTTTTCTGTGTTCAGTGTAGGTCTAGATTGATCTCCCCAGGGGACAGTGACCGGTAATGTTAGATAGTTAATGTAAGTCTACGTCCTGTCAATGATTAAGCTACACAGAGAAACTGCCAGGATTAACAAAGTTACCATGGCTTAAGACAGAGGTGGTGGGATCCCCGTCACACTGTGTCCATGGGACATATCCAAATTCAAGTCGGACTGATTCTTTTTAACTACAGTTGTTTCAAAATTGGAATGGTAGTATATCCAAATAGTGGCGATTATATGACTGGATTCAGAGTTCTACCTTGGCCTGAACAGAGAAATTCCAGGCCAATGATGCAACAACATTCCATAGGACAGGTGGAGCTCTCTGGGCCTAAACACCAGTCAATATCTAAGCATCTGCATGCAGTAAATAATACTTGAATCAGTCCAAAGCTGATTGTTACCAGCAAAAAGTCCCTTGTCCCCATTGACATAAATGCATCTTATTTTGAGTTAAATTTCATACACCCTGGGTTTTCTACATTACATCGGATTACGTAAATTAAACAAAATGTAAACACAATCCATAATGTACATGTTTTGACTTACTTAAAACAGGAATTATGCCATGTTCCTTGAAGAACCGTCACATTTACAGAATCTTGGATTGTTCGCCCACAACCTGCACAGCAGCGTCCATCTGTACCTGTAATTATAAATTAATGCCATTACAGGACGAACATACGGCTCGGGCAGTTCATAAAAGAAAATCACAGCTGGATTGAATTCCTGTTCATGTTATGTTGACTGAACAACGGTGTGAAAATGTTTTAGAAGAAAACAACATAATCTATGCCTTTTAACAGTCAGTGTTTATTTGTTCAATATTCAGATATCACTCCTTAAATCATTAAGTTTTGTTCGCACAAAAAAGCCTGAACACAGGTTTCCATTTCAATGCAATGAATACGGTAGGGGGGGAAATTGAGATTTATTCACAAACTAAGTTATGAACAGACAGTACATTTTAAATAAAATATTTGTACACATCAGTCAGGGTTCGGTGGTAGAATGATAACCGTTGTTACAAAGTATAGACAGTACGTTATGTTGGACAGACACGTTGTAGAGGCAAGATTGACGTAAACACTATCAGCTCACAAATCGACCAAGTCTAGAAGATCGCGCATCCTTCTACTCGATTGAGCATAGGTTTCCCTACCTCAGACGTTAACATATTGTATACAAACATTTTAAATCAATATGTTTATTCACATATAGGCCAAAGCGTAACTAACCATTTGGAAATAACTTAAGTCTGCTCACCTTCAAGTTCCTCCATAATTGCGGAGTGCGTCGTGATTAGATTTTCCTCGAATTTGTTTTAGAAAGTTGTCATATTGATCCAGTTTCGTTGTGTTTAATTTTATTAAGTTACTCATCGAAGAACTTGAAAAAGCACTTTTATGGAAACATTTGGCTTAATCCCGTCATTTTTAAAGGAGGGAAAATAACCCCTTTCAGTTTTGTAGTAGCTCAAGTTTGCAGGATAAATGACGTCATGTAGTTGAAATTCCTGTACGGAGACCGGAAGGGATCAAACAGCAACACCTGAAACAGGAGCAAATGATTGGAGTCCAAAAGGCCAGCATCCATTACACTGTAGCACCACCTGCTGCCAAAAAGTAGATGTCACTTTAATTTTATTGTTCTCACCAGTTTCAGATAAGAAAATGACAGACATCCCCAACTAATCAAAATATTATCTGGATATTGCCTATTGGATATGATGAATATGAATAAGGACTCAAGTAATATTAATTTTAGGCTAATTCCTAGACTGTCTTAATTCTTGTTTACTTTTGGGGAGGGTGTTGCTTTATTTCCTTGTTTACATTAATCAATTAGCAGGTTTCACTATATATACTTCATAAATCTTATTTACTTTAACTTAATATATTGCCCTTTATCTCCATTTAATGAGAACAAACTACTCATTCAGGACGTCAACAGCAACAAGCTGTTAGATGTTAATATTAATGAACCTACACTATATTTCTCAAACAGTACTGGTTTGGAATGATGGCGTGTCCACTGTCTTTACATTACATACGCTCTAGACATAATATACACTCTAAATATCATGTAATGTGAACATTTTATATGGGAATTTCTGGAACACATTGTTATTGATTTAGTATTACCATTTTATAATCGTTTTCAAAACCCTCTCTTGCTGGGTTTTGGTTAACATGGTTTTGAGAAGGGTGTTTATAGTTTTTGAAATCTAGTACATATTCAGAAATAATGTCCACCCACTAACTTAATTTAAAGGAGATTTGGTTTCTGGGTGTGGTTTGATGTGGGTTTGAGCTAATCCATTCTTTATTGCTTCACAATTAGACTATTGCACTGTTATTCTCTCCAGTTTCCTGGATAAGACACTAAATAAACTTCAAATAGTACTAAATACACTAAAATCTTTATTAGAACCCCAAATGTTTCACATTACTCAAGTATAAACCTCTTTACACTTGCTGCCTGTTTATTCTGGGCATGATTTTAAGGTTGTACCGTTGGTTGTACCTAAAAACATGACATAGACTTGCTCATACTTATCACTATGAATTGGTCCTGCCTTACATACACTATATTCACAAGACCCAGGCCTTAGTGCTCCGCAAATTTCTATTTCAAGTAGCTGGAGGCAGTGTTTTTTGCCAAACCATGTGTGAAATGTAGTCTCAACATTTGTGTGTAAACTGAAAACGTATCTGTTCAGTAGGGTCAATGATTGAGTTTAATCTGCATGATTGATCAACCACCTTGCTGTCTTTGCCTGGTGGGTACCCTTCTCTTTACTGAATCCAATTTGTCACTCGATTTGAACTCTTCAAGTGAAGTAACCAAGGCTTGCTTCAGGGCTCAAATGTTTACTGCAGTACATTAGTACCATTTAAGAAGTATTTGAAGTCAACAATCTTTTCATGTCTTAAGTATTAAAGTTTTAGAAGAATTTGAAGTGTGAGGACTGTCAGATTAAAATGATTAAAACTGCTTGATGTCTGATGTTTTATACAAATGTATGCACATTTTATTTTATTTTGTGGAGCTCCACCACACAGGTTTACCCTGTCTGCACTAAGAGCAGCCATAACCTGCAGTTATTAGAGGTTTTCAGTGTCAGAGTTGCTGATAAAGCTGCTGCACCTGTCTGGCGTTTGCTATCTGACGTTCGGCCTATTGGAAACAGCGCCAGGTTGTAAGAGTCGCTGGTAACCAAGGGTTACAGTCGACTCTCCCTGGTCTGTATACCTTGCATGCAACCCATTTAAAACTGGTTTGTCAGCAACTCTCACACTGACGGTCCAGAGTTGTTAGAGTTGCCAGTAACCAAGGGTTACGACCAACTCTCTTCGACCTGTTTGCCCCGGCGTGCTACCCATTGACTATAGTGCTGGGTCACTAGACCCGTCGATTTCCTGTGGTTATAATGACACTCTTCTTCTTGTCTGTCCATGACCTCAGCAGTCGCTGGCATTGGCGTTACATTTGTAACATTCAAACCTAATTGCCTAATGGCCCAAGTTCAGTATTTATCTTCCTGTCCCATTCGGGAAGAGCCCCTCTTGGGCTGTGCTGCCGTCTCATATACGGCAGACTATGTGTTTTTCTGGATCAAAACAATGTTTTTTCTGGACCAAGCACCACTGCTGAATGCGCTCCTGCACTCTGTGCATTATCATGAGTGGAAACGGAGTTGCCCTCTGTCATGTTGGCTAGATTGAACAGTAAGAGTATGTTATGCACTTTCATTGCCTATCCCTTACCCAGCCACCCTGATTTTCAGGGGGGGTGGGGACGGTGTTGGCATCCTTGTAGAAGACAGGTGCTATGTCATTAGAAATAGTAAAGAGACCCTGTGGCCTTGTCGGCAGGTAGTTTATCTGGGTCTCCAGTTGGACAATGTCTCCATGCTGGCACGAGTGTCGGACGTACAGAGAAATGCCTTACTGTTTGCTCTTCTGCGTTTTCAAAAGCCCATGCAAGGTGTCAGCGCATATGGCGCATGTCCCTGCTGGGTCTCCTACACATGCATAGGATGCAAAAGTGGTCCCCTCAGCTTCGCCTGGACTTGGTCTGTCATCGTCAAAAGCTGTTGTCAGCCATGGCCTCCTTAGAACGCGATCTGAAGGGAGGAATTGTCAGCGGAGTGGCAACTGGAATCATCAGGTATTATCTTTTGAGCCTGTTACTCTTGAGATGTGGTACAACACCAAATGTCTTCCTAAGTTTAAACAGAGCAGGATACAAGGAACATTTTGAGAGGGCACTCCTTAAATTAACAAGGATTTATAATGGAGAAGGAGAACTGACCCCACTCCCCTGGCACAATAATATAGCAGTGTAAATCCAATGGCACTGTGGCCCAATCCGAGAAAAACCCTGGACATGGCCCAGCAGGCAGGAAGTCACTCTACCCACTTTGCGAAGCATCAACCAAAGGGACACCAACCAACCACAGCTAACCTGAAAGAGAGCAGAGTTTTGCCCACAGAGTTCCCTCCAACTGCACAAGGACTTCAACGGAGAAAGAACAGTAAGCCAGTGACTCTGCCCTTGAAAGGTGTAGGAGAGTGGACATCCAAGTGGAGATGAGAGCCTGCCTGGCAAGACAGCAAAGGTGGAAAATATCCAAGCCTTTCTGTTCACCTTCACACCCCTGGGCAAGATTACGCTTAATGATAAACGTTTTCAGTAGACGCTTGAATGTTTACACTTCAAGCGTGAAGTAGACTTGTTAGTCTCTAACATAACTGGAAAGATCATTCCACAGTAGTGGAGCTCTATGGAAGAAAGCTCTATGTAAGAAAGCTCTATGGAAGAAAGCTCTAGGTAGAATTTGGCCTGCATGTTGCGATCTTAGGTAATGTGTAGATATGTATGGCTGGACCAATTCAGCGAGGTAAGTAGGAGCAAGTCCATGTAATACTTTTTTAGGTTAAAAATAAAACCTTAAAATCAGTCAATTGCTGATTGTGAGCTGTGGCAAATGCCTCTACGTGATGACACTGTTGTAGAGATTGGGCTCAATTGGGCTTGGCCCATGTTTAGCCACCCTCAATGGATTTTTTCATGGGAAGGTCAGACTGGCGCTCCTGGGTTTTATCTGCTGCTGTTGATAGCATGATCCAAGGCACTTTGGCTGTTTCTACCTCTAAAGTGTATGCGGGAAATATAAAAAAACATTCTCTCAGCGATGTGAGAGACGTTCTATGGACCCAGTGTGCTGTGAAGTGGATTTAATGAGTTCTTTTGCAAAACCCGTTCGATGAGTGCTGCTCTGCTACTATTAAAGGGTATGTGTCGGCAATTTCAGCACTTGTTAGTTAAGCATTTCCTCTAGGCAATGTGAGTTTTTTTCTGTTGACACCTTGTCGGCTGAGACCTGGGTGCTGTGCCAGAATTATTCAGTTGGATTTGTCTTTTGTGCTCGATGTGCTCAATGTGTGTGGCAGCTTTCGGGCTTATTGATGAGATTTCGTTG
Organism: Esox niger; assembly: GCA_016801105.1. Lineage (NCBI taxonomy): Eukaryota > Metazoa > Chordata > Actinopteri > Esociformes > Esocidae > Esox > Esox niger. Next base: position 14,272 of record JACXGJ010003961.1, read on the forward strand.
AAAATGGTGTTACTGAAAAACTTCTCTAGTACTCGCACTGGCATCACCTAAGCGAGTAAACTTTGCGCTCTGTCGATGTGCAAGGACTTTCTCTAAATCTTTGGGATTTCAGCAGGGCCTTATTACATCCCAATCCAACTTCTTGCCAAAGATTGTATAGAGCTAATTCAGTTCACAAAATGTGAGTTGTGGGCTTTCTTTCCCACCTTTGAGGGAGAGAGAGGCGTCTGCATCTGTTGTGCCTGGTGGCTATGTGGCGTGCATAGTGGAGAGTCAAGTGACACCTCGGGTGTTCGTGTGATACAGCGCTTTGGCATTGGGTAAGGCATTGTCAAAATAGCGTCTGGCTCATTGGCTTAAGGAAGCAATCGATTTGTCTTATGAAGTGGCAGGACATCCTTTACCTTTGGGAGTCAGAGTGCATACCACTCATGGCATGGCTGCTTCTGCTGCTCTTTTTAGAGGAGTGGGGGTTGAGGATATTTGTGAGGCAGCGTTTTGGTCGACACCTTCCCTTTTTTATCCATTACAATCTTGTGGATGTGTTCTCAAATTCTATCGACCAGTCTGTGCTTGGTGTTGGCAAAAGGATTGGTTGAGGGGTGAGAAAAGTTACATATTGTACTCTGTTAGTGCTTTTAGCCGGTTACAGTGTTTCTGCATGGCTGCCCACTTGTCTGTTGATAGGTGTGGCGACGCCATTGACATGATTTTTTTCAGTGGGATACAGCAATACTTAGTGTTAGCTGGACTAACCTGATTACCTTTGGGTAAGTCTGGATCTGTCAAGGAGTACATCTTGGCAGCATATAGCTGTGGTGTGGTGCTCCACAAAGATGAACGATAGTTGCCAGAGTTATCCCCACAGGGCTTTAACAAGCAAGCATGATTTTTTATATAACGCAATTCATGCAACAAAGCAATTCAATGTGCTTTACATAGTAAAAGAAAAAAAGAAAAATACAATAAAATAAAAATAAATACTAGAATGAAAACATCAATTATTTTAGTTTCAATCAAAAACATTAAATGTGCTTTACACAGGATTAGAAAATTTAATAAAAACATAGATTCCGTAGTAGATTCCATGAGGAAGCTATAAAAGTTGTAAGGCTAACAGTGCGGTTAAGTTTAAGTACTAAGTCATAGGCAACCTGAAAGTCTAGTGTTTTTAACCTGGATTTAATAATGTATATGCTTGGGGCACGACTAAGGTCTGATATTTGGCATAGCCTAATCTTGTGAAATAAAGTTGGTTGGGTCTTTAACTTGAAGGGTTCAAGAGATATGGAGTATGGAAATATGGAGATTAGGAGTAAAGAATTCTAATTATGCAAATATATGCACATTTATGTCATCACAGTCAATAAACATTTAAGCATTTTAAGCTGGCATTTCCTAAACAAGTAAAACAATGATGTTATGTCTCTGTAGCTTAAACAATTTTAGAGATTCTATTTGGAGTTAAATTAAGGCCAATTATGCAAATGCATGCACATATCTTTCATCATAGTCAATGCACATTTAAAAACTTTAAGTTGTCATAGCCTAAACATTTAAAACAAAGTTGGTTTGGTCTCTGTTGAACAGTTAGAGATCCTAATTTTAGGTAAGATAGGGCTAATTGTGCAAATTTATGCAAATGTATATCATCACAGTTGATACATATTTAATTATTTTAATTTGGCATAGCTTAAACTTGTCAAATAATGTTGGTTTGGTCTCACTCACTTGAACAGTTCAAGAGATGCAAATTTTAGGCTAATTAAGCAATTTTTTTAAGTACCCATTTTTTTTATGTATGTGTGGAGCCACTAAAATAAAGACACCAGACACATTGATTTTGGGTTCTTCTCTTATTTGTAAATGATGATGCATTGAAAGAGTTAACAACCAACATACACCAATCGGCTTCAAATGGTCACATGCCACAGGTCCTATTGGCACTGTGGCACTTAAACCCATGGACGCTCTAGCGTCTGTCCCTAGAGCACCTCTGAAGGCATCGGGGGTGAGGTTTTCACTTATTGCATAGCACTCGCTCTCTTGTTTTACATAATCAATAATACACAACAATACAGAAAATGTATGCATAAAAAACAATGGATCCCTAAAACAGAAAGGAATTTCCACAAGTACAGATCATGTACATGTTGATTGAAACCACGTGTCCATTCTTACATGTTCCATTTCTGTAACAATGGAATCACTAAAATCCCAGATCGTTAATAAAACAAATAAATGGCATCGGAACAATCCACATTTGTGAAATTTGTAGGCCTACTGTTAGTATCACATTAAACACAACGAAGAAATGCCATTGACAAAATCCTATTGAAGGCAAAGGACATTTTTAAAGTATAATAAAACTGAATACCTTATTAATATAAATAAAACAAAAAAGCTGCAGGCACGCAACCAGATCATGAACGAACTGACCGTTTTAAGGTTCCATCTCTCGCTTTAACGCTGTGGGAGGAGCATGCACGTCATTAGCAGAGCTCCAGTCAGACTTGAATTCAAGAAACTACTGCACGTGGGCGGGTTCCCAACAATGTTTCATATAACACTAGTGATGAGGATACATAACAGGTAGAAAGCCTAGAGCGTAGGTCGGTATAGCTGCTGGCCACCGTTAGATCAGGGCATAATTCAATACACATGAATTGGGTGTAGGTCGTTATTATTTTAACTTGTAAACGGCTGTCAGGGTGATTTTACATTGCCAGGGGACGTCGTAGGCTGAGCTCCTTCAAATTGTAATGTGTTTCATAAGGAATGTAGTTTCTGTTATGTAGCAACCGGCAGGCTAATTGGCATAGACATAATTTGTGCGTATGTTGTTGGCCGCTATTGGATTTATTTTTAATATACGTAGTCTAATAGGCTACTGATACATGAGTAAGAGATTATCATCCGATTTAGTGTAATTTGTTTACTTTTTTGTTACAAACACGCACACACATCTACATAGGCTTGTGGTATATGTAACGTACGTAGGCCCAGTTAAAATTGTGAGTTGAGCGTTTAAGACGAGTGAAAATGGGACTGGGATCGGAAAATACACCCACAAAGCTATCCGAACGCTTAGGGGTCTACAAAGAGGCGACAAATGTCACTCAGAAATCACCTTTCATCGTAGAGGCTATATTACCAAATAAAGTGGTGCACGCGACAACAGGAAGAGCGACGTGGGGTCGCCGCCTTGAGTTCGTCCTCGCGTCGGTGGGCTATGCGGTGGGACTTGGAAATGTGTGGCGGTTTCCGTACCTTTGCTATAGGAGCGGTGGAGGTGAGTAACAGTATTGAGGGTTTTAGGCAATTTTTTCGTCCTTTTAAAGTAACATCAAATTGATCAGAAATTCAGTGTAAATGATTGCTAATTTTGTAAATGACTATTGTAGCTAGAAAAACATTTGAGATTTCGTTGGGTTTTTTGTAACACCTAGTTACACCGAACATCAAGTTTTGTAGCACCTATTAGACACAGGACATTTAGTAGACACTGCTTTCCCTTATTCAAGAAGGCAAACTGTATTAACAAACACTGCTTAGTGGATCAATCGCTTGCATTTCAAATTTGGAACTGCTGATATAATTTCGCCATTTCGCCAGATGGTGGGACTGCAACAAACTTTCTGTTCACCAGTGAAGTGATGAAACCCTAGTAAAGAAATGCAAACAGAATTGACGTATTTGCAGTCCTCAAAAAAATGTACACTCCCATCCACCCCAAGTTCCCTAAAGAAAAAGTAAAACATTTAAAACCCTATTCTCCTGGCATCAAATGAGGGATCCACTTGGAAATTTATGAGCCGCATCTGTGGACAAAGGTACTTCTTACTGTAACAGTAACATCATCATGACTTCGTATTGCCATGGGTTGCATCTGACACAGTTGAAGTCTTCTTCTGAAATAACCCTCATCTATGGACAAAGGCACTACATAATAGTTGCATCATCATGACTTGCTATGGGTTAGAACTAGCACAGTTGAGACAATAGCAGAGATCGAGTCATGTCTAGAATGACTCAGCAAAACACTAGAAGACTGGTTCCAAGATTATAGATCTCACCATTACATGCGAAGTCCTTACTTGATATCTGCATTTCAAAAAGGGGTATACCACCCAAAAAGGGCATTTATAGGGGTAGTGACCACCAAAAAAACATGAATCTATCAATTCAACTGTTGAGAATTGATCATTCTCCCAATTCTTTTCAGATAAAACTATAAACCATATGAGAAATGTAAAAAAAAATATGTATATATTTCAGCATTTTTTTTCAGGGCTTTTGAATGGTCTAAAAACTGGAATCATTTGAATATGGTTCAACTTTTTTACTTCCTTGTGTGTTGACTTAACTACCTGATAAACAAAGATTTGAGCTAGAGACGGGTTCTTTATGAAGTTAAACATGCTATGTTTTCAACTCTTGAATAAATTGTGTGGATTAAGATATATTATAACTAAATAAATACCACACATGCTGATATTAACTGTGGTAACAGTCCTTTCGATATGTTTTCTAACCACTGAAGTTAAATTATATTTAAAGCGGGAATCGGATGTTGAAACATTGGAAAGACATTTCCCTTCCACTGTTTCTGTATAAGACTGAGGGATACGGCTTGAAAAATGTAACCACTCTGAAATTCATATACAGAGCTGTGCATACAAAAACTGACTTTCCATGATACAATTACAGTGTTTGTGTGCATTTTTATGATATACTTAAACTGAGTAAATGCAATCAAAAATTATTTTACGTCTCTATGCAGTAAGTCTCAAAAACCCAAGAGATTTGCTGTCAGACCCGATAATGAGGGAAACCCTTTTCTGGGCTTCCACAAAACCTTCCCAATGTGGAATCCTTTATTGATGTAATTGTCTGATGACTTGACACATGAGTTAGCATCCTACAATGGGGTTGTAAATTATGTGATTATGTATCGTTTTTCACATAAACAGCAGTTTAATTCCTCAGGTGTGGGGACATTGTCAAATAGTGAAGTAAAAACTTAAATAAGGAAACAATTGTTAACATTTGTTTTCTTGTGACCATGTTCTAAATGAGCAATAAAGGAAAAAGATAACAAAAATCATCCTTCGGAAGTATTGCCAAGGATAAAAGGCAATACTATTAACCCCAGCTAGCTGACCTTTGACGCCCAAGCTAAGTTCTGAGAAGACAACACCTAACTGTGCTATATCTAATCCCCAGATCCATTTAGATTCATAACTAAATAGCTTGCCCACCTCTTTGGTGTGAAAGCCTTTTTTTTCATTGTTACATCCCCTGGACTTGTATTTCCCTGTGTTTGTATTTCTTTGTCTTTTGTTAATGCCTTTGGTGTTTCTTGTTCCAGTTTGTCCCCTCTGATTGTTTCCTTCCCCTATCTATCATCATTAGTCCGTGGGCACTCCCTCTTTGCGCACCTGTTTCTGTCATTGTTGGCCAATCAAACAACACTTCCCTTAGTTGAAAAAGCAACCTGTTGTCTCACTCTTATCTTTTTGGTGATAACCAAATTTTTTGGGTGCTGTCACGTTGGGATCAGTAACACCACAATCATCTGCCACATTTCAGTGAGAAACATAAAACATACAGTGGGAGGAAAAAAGTATTTGATCCCCTGCTGTTTTTGTACGTTTGCCCACAAATAAATAATCAGTATAATTTTAATGGAAGGTTTATTTGAACTGTGCGAGACAGAGTAACAAAAGAAAATCCAGAAAAACCCATGTAAAACATTTTATAAATTGATTTGAATTTTAACGAGAAATGAGTATTCAACCCGTCTGCAAAACATTACTTAGTGCTTGGTGGCAAACCCCTTGTTGGCAGTCACAGAGGTCAGATGTTTCTTGTATTTGGCACAAATCTCAGGAGGGAGTTTGCCCCACTCCTCTTTGCCGATTTTCTCCAAGTCATTATCGTTTCGGGCTGATGTTTGGTAACTCGAACCTTCAGCTCCCACCACAGATATTCTATGGGATTATGGTCTGGAGACAGACTAGGCCACTCCAGGACCTTAATTTGCTGCTTTTTACACCATTCCTTTGTGTTGTGGGTCATTGTCATGCTAAAATGCCCATCCACGACCCATTTTCAACACTCTGGCTGAGGGAAGGAGGTTCTCACCCAAGATTTGATGGTACATGGCCCCATCTGTTGTCCCTTTGATTCTGTGAAGTTGTCCTGTCCCCTTACAGAAAAACACCCCCAAAACATGTTTCCACCTCCATGTTTGACGGTGGGGATGGTGTTCTTGGGGTCATAGGCAGTATGACAGTATGGCAGTTGAGATTATGCCAAAGAGCTCGATTTTTGTTTATCAGACCACAACACTTTCACACAGTTTTCCTCTGAATCGTTCAGATGTTTATTGGCAAACCTCGGATGGGCCTGTACATGTGCTTTCCAGAGCCGGGGGACCTTGCAGGTGCTGCAGGATTTCAGTCCTTCACGGTGTAGTGTGTTACAAATTGTTTTCTTGGTGACTATGGTCCCAGCTGCCTTGAGATCATTTACAAGATCCTTGTAGTTCTGGGTTGATTCCTCACTGTTCTCATAATCACTGGGACTCCACAAGGTGTGATCTTGCATGGAGCGCCAGACCGAGAGAGATTGAGTGTTCTTTTGTGTTTCTTCCATTTGCGAATTATTGCACCAACTCACCAAGCTTTTGGAATCTGATTGATTGATTGTTTCTGTGGACAGGTGTCTTTTATACAGCTAACAAACTGAGATTAGGAGCTCTTCCTTTAAGAGTGGGCTCCTAATCTCCACACGTTACCTGTATAAAAGACACCTGGGAGCCAGAAATCTTTCTGATTGAAAGGGGATCAAATAATAAATTCCCTCATTATAATGCAAATTAATTTATAACATTTTTGAATTTTTTCAGATTTTGTTGTTATTCTGTCTCTCGCTGTTCAAATTAACCCCGCATTACAATTATAGACTGATCATTTCTTTGTCAGTGGGCAAATGTACAAAATCGGCAGGGAATCAAATAAATGTTTCCCTCACTGTAGGTAGTAGGATATTATAATGTAATTTACCAAAAATTATTATTTGGTGAGAGATCTGATATTAAGTAAAGCCATCTTAATAGAGATAATAGGGGTTTCTGGGCTAGTAGGTTGACGTGTTACCGGTAACAGATTAGACTGGTTTACTTCAAAAGTTGCATACCCTTGATTCCTTATATTTCTAATCAACCCAGGAATAGAGATACTGTGTCAGTTTGTTCTCAAAACAGCAGTGACCTGAAGCACATCAAGTATATTCTGTGCTCTGTGAAGATAAAGGACCCAAATAATCATTTTAAACGTGAGGGAGGAGTGGGACATAGGGAAAGATGCTATACCGACACTTGGCACACATAGCTTAGTGGCATAGTGGTAAAAGGGAGACCCTGGTTCGAATCCAGTAACGGCAATATCATTCATCCCTTATATTCATGGGCCAGCCAAACTTAGCTTGCCTGTTTCCTTTTCTTCTTTCTTCAACCTTCAACCGTTCTATCTCATCTTAAATTTCTTACAAATTGTATAGAATCATGTTAAGTTGGCAGCATGTTCAGTTGAGTTTGATTTGAACATTACTCACTCATTTGAAGCAAGCTCCTTTCCGTAAATGGTAGCTAATGTCTCCCTACTATCGGCCACACACATTATCGGCTGTTTCTAGTGGTTTGAGAACTAAATCCAAAATGTAAGTTCAAAATGTAAATGCACTTGAAAACCGTAAATATAAATATACCCTTTCTGCTAGGCCACCACCATTTTTTTTTCTAGAAATGCATGGAGGCTAAAACTTATTGAGATTTAAAAAATGTCTTGCATGGAAAATGTTTTAGACAAGTTGCAATTTGTGATATTTGACTTGTGCAACAGACCTAATAATAATGAACATTCATGATTTGATTAAATGATTGCTTGTCAGTATAAGCAAATTGTTGTTGGAAATGCCAATAATAGGGGTTCTATGAGAAGTTATGTTCTACATTTTTCAGTTTTTGAAGGAACACAGTTGCAAAACCTTGCCTGTTTCACAGAAACATATTTGTTTGGGTTTCAAGTCAACATATTTCAACATATTCTGTTTACAGGAAGGGAGATCTGTTTTTTTTACATATATACATTTTTGAATGACTTGTGGTTTGGCATTGTCTTTCTGAAATAAGCAAGGCCTTCCCTGAAAAAGACGTCTTGATGGCAGAATACGTTGTTCCAAAACCTGTATATATTGTACAGCATTAATAGTGCCTTCACCTACATGCAAATCACCCATGTCGTGTGCACTAGTGCACCCCCATACTATCACGGACGCTGGCTTTTTAACTGTGCGCTGATAACAAGCCGCATGGTCCTACACTTCAGCCCAGAGGATGTGGCACAGGAACTTTGATATGCAATTAGCCATTAACAGTTATAATGCATATTGACTTGCACTATTTTACTCTTTATTTCTTGTAAGGGTTAGGAGAGTTAATGGAGAGTCAATGTTATTTGTGAGTTCTACTACTTCTGACAATTAATCAGAAATCTTTAAGCCTTTTGGTATTGAGTTTGAAGCAGAAATGACTATCATTAAAGCCAGTGACTGTAGACAGATATCAGAACCAAAATCAGTTTTATTCACCAGGTATGTGTACACATATGAGGAATTTGACTCTGGATTATACAGGCTCACGATGTGCTTACTCATAGGATATCGTAAACAACGGACACTCAACAAGAGTCACCGACTGCAATATACAGTACACATAAATACACAAAATAAACCAAACAACAACATAGTAAGACTGGTGAGACAGTAGTGCAATGAGCAGGGTATGCTGGAAATAAATATTATTGTGCAGGTATTATTATTTACATAATGACAGTAGATGGGATCTATATTATATGGTGTTTTGGAGCAGAGTGCAAACAATGCTGGAATTAATAAATAAGTAATTTTTGTGTAAGTGTAATATACATGAGGTAGGCGAGTATGATATATACAGTATATACAGTATATATACAGTATGAACAACACTGAATTACAGGATGACAAAAAATAAATCCATGCTAAATTTTTTTATTTCTTGCTCATGACTAAATGAGAATAATTAAAATCTTTGGTTTATTCAGGCATCTTGAGTCTGAAGCAGATGCACCGTTTAAATATTGTTTGATTAATATCATGATCGTTTATGTGCCATACTGCCCAGCCCTATGTCTTTGTATGATTCTCTACTAAATATAGGGTTCAAATGATTTGCCCATCACAGCATTCTGTTTTTCTTTACATTTTACACAGCATCCCAACTTTTTTGGAAACGGGTTGTACTTAATTGAGACCAAAAGGTTCTCAATTGGATTAAGGTCTGGGGAAAGTGAGGGCCAGTCAATGGCATCAATGGCATCAATGCCTTCATCATCCAGGAACTGCCTACACACTCTGGCCACATCAGCATTGTCCTGCACCAGAATGAGAATTGTTTGTCATTATTTCATATGGAAATAAATTAGACTATTATGAAAAAATTATAAACATATTAATGTTTGAGTGCCTGTATTGACAAAATATGTGGGTGAATTGAAGTATAAATACGGAAAATGTGATTGGTTCAAATGGGGACTAAAAGTGGTTTCAGTCATAAAAAAAGAACAGTACTACTGTGTGTATATATAATAAATGTTTCTAGTTTTTGTTGAAATGAATGCAGTCCAAGTGAATAACCTGAAAGTGTACATAGGTACTCTGTAAACTGCCATAGGATAAAAAATATTTTTGTTATCAAATACTGAAAAATAATGTACATTCCTATTTCAGGGAGATGTAATGGGTTAACAACTTATAGCCACAATAGATGTAATTTAACCCTTGATAGTTGATGGTAACAATTCCTACAGATGGCACTCTTTGTTCATTGCTCAGAAACCCTTTGTATAAAACCAGTGTTGGAACACTGTTATAACACACTTTTAAGCATTATTTGGATGGTATTGTACTGCGGGAAGTAATATATTGCTATCATACTGAAAGGAAAAAGGCAATTAACAAATTAGACCAGTGTAACAGACCAGTATAACCTTAAAAGTTTAGGTCTTGTGAGAACTTGCCAAGGTGTCAAGGAGTCATTTCCTTATCAAACGGCAATAAGAAACTGGAGGAAACTGACAGGAAGAGGTCTGTCAGACCCAAAGTCAGAACAGAATCAGAAAACAAGTTTCTGAGAGTCAGAAGGTATTATAGACCGATAAGTTAAAGAATATGCAGGGTTGTTGTATGCTGTTGAGTAGGCAAAAGGATGATTACTCCGTGTGTGACACAAACATGGAGGAAGAAGCATGATGTTCAGTGGCTCTTTTTCTGGATCCTGAGTTGGTGGCTTAAATGAGTGGCACCCTGAACCCAAATGGCAGCACCATGCATTTTGCAACGCCATGCAATACCCTCTGGTGTTTGCCTAGTTGGTCAGGAGTTCATCCTATAGCAAGATAATGATCCAAAAAATACCTCGACTATATCAGAACTGAACCACAAGTGTGTTCAGCTGTTAAATCTGATGGCATACATTTACATTTTGTTAAACAAAATGATTTCATGATTTTTTTGTCTCCTATTGCTAATTTGTTCTATGATTTTATTATAGAGTACACTAAGACATTAATCTGTGAATTTCAATAAAAAGCTGTTAAAATGGTGGTGTCCTAAAACGATTTATCTATCAAAAAGCACTGTAATCCCTCAAAAAGCATGCCCAAAACTTTAACTCTCAGTATCTACTTCAATAGCTCAGCACTCTCTTCGCAACTACCAACATAACAATCCACAAAATAATCTGACATTCGTTTCCTTATCTACAACCGAATCTCAAAACAAATCCCACAGCCAGTGAGGCTTTGTCTGTCATCAATCACATGCTTCTCTACTAACACATTTCAAGCCTTTGATGCAACACACCAGTGGAAACTGGCAATATGTACTCGACGCGCCTCATAGCCTCTGGATCAAATGTAACATCAGTACACAAAATATCCAACTTTAATTGATTAGACAGATAGGCTTCACAGTGCTTAAAGGCAATCTAGTGTCACTTTGAACCCATCGTAATTGAAGGACAACGGGGTAAATGTACCAAATCAGATGGAATTTGGAGATTTTATCCCAAACCGATAAAAAAAAATGCTTATAAACTTTCAGGAAAATTATTTTCACTGCAGTGACAATTTGTAATGCCGAACTACTTTCCCATTGTGCGTTATTGTAGAATTTCCACAGATTCCACGCATTGGAGTGTCCATGGAGTGTATTTGAACATATTTTAGTATGTTTTGATGCTGTCTTTTGACTTACAATTCAGTCATATACAAAAATCATAGCACAAAAAAATTAAATAGCAGTTTGGATCTATACTCGGTATCAGCAGGATACTCTGTTAATTGCTCAGAATATGTATTGACAATGAAAAAGTGTTATTGTATTGAATAACTAATCTATTTTCATCCATATCTTTCTTTTAGGTGCTTTTCTTGTCCCTTACTTTCTTATGCTGTTTCTGTGTGGCATCCCCTTGCTCTTCATGGAGTTTGCTATTGGGCAGTACACACGTCTGGGACCGGTGCATGCTCTAGCCAAAGTTTGCCCCTTGTTCAAAGGTGAGTGTTATTTACTTGGTCTGAGGTCTCCAAGGATTCAAACTTTAGTCAACCTGGAGCAGTCCAGCAAAAATAGGCAATGGTGTTTTTCAGAGTGTACATATAGTACAGTAGGTCTACCTGGCTGAGGTAAATGGATTAATGCACAGTCTCAAGATTCCACTCTGTTCACAAGGGGAGAGGTTAAATAACTGTCGGTTATCAGGTTACGGTATCACAGAGAGAATGACACAATTCTAATCTGGGTTTAAATTAAACATTAGGCAACACCTTTGTTGAAGTATTATCAATTATTTAGACATTGCACTTGGAAAGCCTAGTGAGTTTGGTGTCACTGTTCACAAAATTAAATAAATTAAAAAGTCATTGAGTTAAGCCCCACTCCTGAGTATTTACCGTATACTAACTATGCAAAAATATATTCCTCTCCACACGCTGCAAGCTATTAAAGGAAAGGTATTTGTACAAAGATTGTGTTTTATAAATGTTTTTTAAAAGGTATCCTGTTTCATACCTACTGTTTGAGTAACACTTCAAGATCCATTCATACAGTAAACTTTCCAGTATACATGCTGTACTGGATGATGGAGTATATTTAAAAAAAAACAATTTCAAAACCTGTTTAATAGTGTTGGAAACCCAAAAATAATTGTTTTAAGTTGACATGGATACATGAAAAGTTTTTTTTATTTTGGGTTCATTTTGATCTGAAGGATTGTGTATGAGAACATAGTAAAAGCCACGTGTTTATTCCATCTAAGGGGAAACTGTCATAGGCTGTGTATCCACAATGCACTGCATAAAATACCGCTTTATCAAGATTGGACACAGCATATTTAAATATGTATTCAAATTTGTCCGGGTCTGAACCGGATTGGCATATTCAGTGTCAGAGTTTGTGTTAGGATATGTCCTATCTGGATACAGGGGCATTTTATAGGTTATTATGCTTGCCATATTAGCATGATTTGCAACTTAAAATAGAAGTGAATCATAAGTAAGCCTGCTTTTCATTCTTCACCATTAAATCACAATCTTCATCTGGTCATCTTAGGTCCTTAAGAAACCCAAAATCAAGGGCTTAGTAATGCTGAGTAAGATCCAGATTTGTTAGATTACAAAGTTTTAAGTCAGTGACCAATAACTATTGACCAGTGTTTTTTTTTATCGGTTTGGCCTCACTTCACAGCGAAGGAAGTTGGCCAATTAGCTCAAAAGGAAACCTGTCATGTGAATATATTAATGCCTAGGTTGGTTTGGTATTATAAGGTGCATGCTGACAGGAATCCAACAATGTTGAAAAAATAGAATGCACTTCTGCTAGATATAAGTTACTGTTATCTGAGAAACAGTGGTATTGTATTAGAACAGTGTGTCTGTTTTAGGATTAAGCTTTCAATAGAAATAACTTCAATGCATGGATTTTCTTCAGGGTATAGGTTAAGGTATAAAGTACAAGCCATTTAGCCAAATTAGTTCAGATTAGTAAACTTAAAGTCAACAGTGAATTGTATTTTAAGACAAGATTTCAGTTCCAATTCACTTTCAACTATTTGATGTGATATAATTTTGCTATGCCTGTGAAATTGCATAGCATTTTACTTTTCTGACCATTCACAGCTCTTCATGCAGGTTTGTAATATACATAAACTGACAGAAATGTCATTGAATTGATTTTATGAATTTGTCATGCTATTCATGTTGTTACAACCTTAGATGAGCTAGTCGTTACAGGTGTCCTACTGCATTTGTCATATCTCTTGAACTTGTTTCTTGGCAAATCATTGAAGAAAATGGATGTGTTCATTATGGTTCAGCAATTTGATTGAGATATTTTGACTTTATCTAGGTTGTGATTATTTGAAAGCACTCATTTGTCATTTTGCTGGACTGTGGTAATAGGAAACACATTTACCAGAGAACCACCTATGTCTACTTGTTTAGTCAGGGATGTGTATTGTATGTATTGTAGGTTTTCATAAACCAAAATAACTGTCATAATACCAAATGATTTCAGATGCCTAGTTGATGGCTGAGACCTTACAAAATACATTCAAGTGCCTGAATCAGTATTTGAAATACTTTGGCCCTTGCTTTTCTGGAAGGGATATTATTTTATTTGAAATCTTCTCACAATCAATGGGGGCTTAGTTGTATTGATACGACTGAAGTAGGGAAGTGGGGGATGTAGTGCAGTCTTCTCATAAAACAGCCAATTCCAATCTTAATGGGCAATCAAATGAGTCAGCATGTTTTTAATATCCACAGGATTTCCATTGATCGAAACATACAAAGTCGCTTTGACTATGACCTCTGAAAACACCCCCTAATTATTCACTTTTGACAAATTTGACATTTTTACTTGGAGGATCAAGATCAGTCACTCCAAATAAATCACTGAAATGTCTTCTTTGTTTTACTATCACATGAGAGATGAAAGCAAACCATTTTTATTTCTAGTAGTCGCTGCAGGCAACGTTCATCTACAGTGGCTTCAGAAAGCATTTAGACCCATTCAACGTTTTGTCGTTATAGACTGAATTTATATAATTTTTCTGTTAATATACACACAATACCCCATAATGAAAACGTTTTTAGAAAATGTTGCCAGTATATTGATAAGAAAAGCTGAAACATTTCATACTCGTAACTGTTCAGATCCTTTGCCATGATATTACAAATTGAGCCCATATGCATCATGTGTCATCCACGAGATGTCTCTAGAACTTGATTGGAGTACACCTGGTGGCAATTTAATTTGATTCAACATGATTTAGAAGGACTCAGACACACACACACACACACACACACACACACACACTCACACTCACACACATTTTATATAGGGCCCCACTCTTTGCAGTTCATATCAGAAAACCAAGCAATGAAGTCCAAGGACCCTCACAGATAGATTTGTGTCGAGACATACGTCTGGGGAAGGTTATGAGAAACTGAAGTTCCTAGGCGCATAGTGGGTTCCATCATTGGAATGGAACAAGTTTGGAAGCACAAAATCTTAGTGTCTGGCCAAACTAACTTCCTGGGCAAGATGGGCCTTGGATGGAACCTAATGGCCAGGAAAAGAGTCACTCAGTCTCTCTGCAGAGATTGGGTACCTGCCAAATGAACAACCACAGCACTACATCGAGCATTAACTTGTTGCTTGCTCTTTGGGTTTTCAGGTTGGCTATCCGCGAAAGCACTTTTCCACAACTGTCGATCTAAAAAGGGCTATATAAAATCAATTTGATTGAATGATCACTCAGGCCTTTATGGTCCAATGGCTAGATGAAAGCCAATCCTGAATAAAGGTCAGTGGATATGCAGTCTGGAGTTTGCGGCGCTTCAAGGAATTTGAGTGCATGAGGAAAGTGATTCTCTTGTCTGCTGAGGCCCACTTCATACTATTAGACCTGAATGCCAAGCGCTATTTAAAAAAAAAAAAAAAGGTTCTGTTCATCACTTGGGCTAATACTATCCCTGAAGTTAAGCATGTTACTGAGAGCATCATACTATGGAGATGCTTTTTTAGCGGCAGAAAACCAGAGCGCACAAAACCTGGGATGAAGATTTTCCTTCCAGCAAGACAATGACCCATGTGCTCAGCCAAGACAACACTGAAGTTGTTTTAGAACAAGCCTGTTAATGTCTTTAAATGGCCACGCTACAGCCCGCATTCAAACCCCATTTAACATCTTTGGGGAAACCTGAAGATACCTGAGAATCTGCAAGAAAGAATGAGAAACACTGCCCAAATGCAAGTGTGCAAAGCTGATAAAGACATACCCAAGGAGACTTGAAGCTGTGATGACTGCCAAAGGCGCTTCCACAATGTCCTAAAAAAATGGTCTGATTTCTTATGTTCAGCAGTTATACATTTCTTTAAATTCAATATATTGACAAACCTTGTTACTGTAAATCCAGTCTATAACACAAAATGTGAAAAAAGTGAAAGGGTCATTACTTTGCGAAGCAAGTGTAACTTTGTGTTCAACCTTCAACTTGGATGTCATTCTGCAGTCCCGTAAAGACACTGTAGGGAATGCATTTGTCTAAATATTGAGATATGTGTTTTTAATACTTACTTATGAAATTTGATTAGTTGAACTGAAATATTCTTGAACAGCAATGGCCTCTGATATTTTGTCGGTAAGATTCTTTAGATTAAGATTTATTAATGAAATGTGAATCAGATTTTCCTTTGCAAAGAGCTCAGCCATCAACATGTGTTGACTTTCTTGGGTTCTAGTCAATAAGGTATTCTGTCACCTGTTCTAACTCAAGACTTTTCTCTGTAGTTTTTTCTCCTCGAAAACAGAGATAGTCTACCCGGTCAAAACATTTGGGTCCGTCTCTTGATTTATCGCTCATTTCAGCCTGGTAATGGCTCTGTGCTAAGCGAGGGCCAAAAACAGGTAGTTCTTTCTGTATATTATTTTTATATCTATTGCTATGCCATGCATAGTAACTGTGATATTTCTGTTATAAGTCCTCCCAATTCTCTCAAACCTCTCCTCCACTTAACAAACCAATATTATAGTCTGGACTAATGTCCTGCAATATTCATCAGGTTTCATCGTAAGTCCTCATACCCACTACACCCTGATCAACCATAGTATCTTTTTTTGTGGTATTTGTAATGTTATTCTGTTTTCAGAATTTCTAATTGTCATTCTCTAGTGTACTATCCTATTTGTCAGTTCTGTGGTTGGACTTGGATGCAACATCCAAAACTTCCTATTAATATCTAATGTGTTGTTATTCCACATCCCATTCCACATGGTCTTATTTATTTTTTTACCATACACCAAATTTACATTCTCTCCTGCTATATAACTAAGTGCTTCTGCTGGTTCATGTTTCTCTCCAGTTTTACCATCGCTTAAACTGAGCTGACAACTCGCCCTTTGCTACATTCCAAAGAAAACCTGTGATTTGGGGACACAAGTTGTCCTAATTAAACCAAAGATTGTTATTGATATTTAAATGTATGTTTTTATATTTTATATTTTATTTTGAGCAACCAAATGTGTACTGTCCCTGAGATGCATCTCCTAGTTTCTCACAGAGTTTGGGTTTGAGGAAACTGCCCCGCAGAGCCTATGTTCTACATTTGAAAATTGATAACTGTCACTTCAAGGGCAGCTAAATTGCTGATATGTTAGCTTTTTATATATACTTTTTTGTTTCTATGTATATTCTTTTGTATGGATGCATGAGTGTGTTGGAATGTAGATTTAACTTAAAGGAAATTAGGACTGAACAATGTAAATGGTGCTGAGGTTCCCTTGATAAACATTAATAGGTTGAGACTATTTCATTTTTCTCAATTATTGTTTGACAAAATAGATCTTACACCAACCTTTGATTGCTTATAAAAAATATTGTTGTAACATTAATCAACGTACATAACATTTTGCCTCTTAAAATGTTCCCCTTTTTTCAACCACTCCCTCAATAACTGAATTCGGGCTTGTCTGCAGTGTAATGTCCCTGGTTTATTATTGAACACTGTAGATTGAACCCGTTTTGACAGGGAGTATGAAAACACTATTATGCCACTGTGGGTGTATTTGGACGAGCCAGTAGAGCAGACGATCCCCTAATTAGCGGTGTGAAGGGAAAGAGCAAACTCGGGAATGAATGACAAAGGATGTGAGGCTTATGTTGTACCACGTGTAGTAGTTCCAACTGATCTAGGAGATCAGTGGGGTTGGATTGGACTCCATCACTGTGTTGACAGAGGTGTTTTCCAGTCGGCCCACCCTCCATATTGTCAGCAGCATTCTACCATGTTTTCTCTGCTAACAATGACAACATATTTTTCTATATTGGCCATGGCTATGGATATGGAGTTTTCACCCACACCCGCCCCTGATTGCCCCACTGGAGACCTTCTTCTGCAAGCTAAGGATCCAGATTGTGTTCTGCATGTGTTGTTTTGCAAACATGTTTCTCTCATGTTTACCTCATGTACATGAGATCCCTTAACCAATTTGATCAAATTTATAATGTTGCATTTGGATTAGTCTCTGCCTCACTGAACAGCTAAAACTCTTAATTGTTGCTAAAAACTTGGCTGCATTTTGAATGAACATCATTCCCAAGGTACAGTATCTCTCTGTTCTCTTTGTCTGCACATGCACAAGCAAAATTCAGTCTAGACAGTGTATTGGGCATTGTCATCCTGTCCTGCTGAATAGCTACAGCTTATAAATGCATAATTTTGAAACTTATGATGAGGTATACCCACCTGTACACACCATACAATCACTACTTTCAAGGTCAATTAGGGCTCAAGCCCATCGAAAGCCCACCATCCTGGGGATACGTACACTACCATTTTAATGTGTTAGTGGCCGATAATGGGTCTCTCTATCGGTCCAGTGTTCCAATGGGATGTTGTTTGCTAATCCAAGTTTAGCATCTTAACAGGCTAACTGATCATTAGAAAACCAATTTTGCGATTATGTTAGCACTACTGAAAACTGTTGTGCTGATTAAAGCAATGAAACTGACTTTCTTTAGACTAGTTCAGTTCCAGCATCAGTGTTTGTGTGTTTGATAGCAGGCTCAAAATGTCCAGAAACAAATTACTTTCCTCTGAAACTCGTCAGTCTATTCTTGTTCTGAGAAATGAAGGCTATTCCATGTGAGAAATTGTGTAATAATCCCATCACAAAACACAAACATGCTCTAACCAGAATAGAAAGAGGAGTGGGAGGCCCCGGTGCACAACTAAGCAAGAGGACAAATACTGTAGTGTGTCTAGTTTGTGAAAGAGAAGCCTCATAGATCCTCAACAGGCAACTTCATTAAATAGTACCTGCAAAAAAGGCAACAGTGAAGAGACAACTCTGGGATAATGTATTTCTAGGCAGAGTTGCAAAGATTGTCCAATACAAAAAAGAGACTAAGATTGGCAAAATAACACACACACTGGACAGATGAAGAACTCTGCCTAGAAGGCCAGCATCTCGAAGTTGTCTCTTCACTGTTGACTTTGAGACTGGTGTTTTGCAGGTACTTTTCAATGAAGCTGCCACTCTCTTCAGTTTCTTGGTAATTTCTCACAGGGAATAATCAGCTTCCAGCTAGAATTGCCATTTACAACATTACAACATTGTCTACACTGTATTTATTATCAATTTGATGCTATTTTAATGGAAAATATATTTGCTTTTCTTTAAAAAAAAAAAGGAAATGTCTAAATGACCCAAACTTTTGAATGGTAGTGTATATTCCTAGGTTAGTCCTTATTCCCTGATTCCTAACTGCTCTTCATAATGCCTAGCTGGCACAGATCCAACAGCCTGTGGTATACAATTCCCCAGCCATGGAACAGTCCTTACAGTTCAAATTGTGTGGACGTGCCTCATGAAGCCTAGCCGACTGAAACAGGTGACCAATGACAGCCTACCCAAAGGAAACCATCTTATATGAAGCATCTTTCCTTTTCAACCTCTCCTTTTCCCACCAACAACACACTATTAGCTACTCACCCTTAGTGGATCAATGGCACACCCTGGTAGGCAACCCTTTAATGTCATAGGCCAAAGAGATAGCCGCTGCTTCGGCTCATATGAGTTGTTTTCAAGGATGTTTCCGCTTGCAATGCAATTTTTGCTATAGTTTAAATAGATTAATATTGACAGTGCTAATTAAGCTAACATCAGGCTGTGGCAGATGTAAACAATGGTTTATTGTGGACTATGACACAATGGACCAGACACCACCCAAATATGATTTTCATTTAACTTCTCTTTAAACCATTAAAAAGTTAGGAAGAGAACCGAAATCATACGGCTTGGAGATTCTCTTAGCAGATCCAGCATGTGCGGAAGTCTTGCGTCAATAGCTACAAAAATGTAGATTCCAGAAACTCTGGAATTACAGCTAGAAAAAATAGCAGAAATAGTTTTTAAACTGCTACACATTTTAAGGCCATTTCTTGTTCAAATTCGAAGTGATGTGCTTGGGTACCAGATGTCGGACAGATGCGGAGCAAGCATATCACTGAATGTCTTTCTGTCCCTCAAGAAAGTGAAATGGAAGTACTGGTCATCAGATGCAGACAGCTTCTGCTTGGCTTTCTGTCTTCAATTAACCCACTTGCTTTTAATTTCTGTATGACATTACTTTCAGGCATCTAACAATATATCAAATTCCTTTAGGAAAACAACATTTTCCATGTTTATTTGTATTTATTCTGTTCCCGAAATAAAAAGCTTTTAGCAATTTTCTCAGGTGGTCTAACACTTAAGCGCAGTTGTGTATTCCTGGAAAATGGTTGTTTGATTAGAGCCAAATGACTACTATAGCAGTTCTTCATCTTTCACGGGGCCTAAAAACATTCTTGAAAGCTCTAGTATTTGAGACCGTGTACCACGGGTAGGACATCACATTAGTATCCGGTATATAATCTCAATAAGGAATCTCAGGTATTTGTTGTATTGCCAATAAACCACTGAGTGCTGTGTCCAGGCAAGATGTGTCATGCCTGAGCCATATACCACAACTACATGTGCCTTATTTCTTCAGTATACCATATAGGCAGAGTTTATTTTTTTAACATGCTCCACAGCTTAATGTGTATGGGGGCACTACCATTAATGTTTGCCCAAGCCAACCTTTACAGATCTACATAAAGTATACTGCCGAAGGAGGGCCACACAGAAAAGGCAACAGATAAAAAGGTAGCTACAGCTGCTGTGTCATCATTGTAGAAATCTCTCTGACTTAACCCCTTTTGCCGTCCCTATCACTCTACAGGTGTGGGCATTGCCACAGTTGTGATCTCCTTTGTGCTCTGCACCTACTACAATGTACTCATGAGCTGGGCGCTCTATTACTTCTTCAACTCGTTCCAAGCCAACCTGCCCTGGCAGTCCTGCAACAATACTTGGAATGCCATAGGTAACTGCTCCAGTGGTTTCCCTGGCAATGCCACCCACCTGCAGTCAGCCAGTCAACAGTATTTTCAGTAAGTATTGTTTTATATAAAATCACATTTTTACTGATTAACAGATTAGTAGGGCACATCTTGGGCAAAGATGGGGCTCAAGATTCTCATGATTGGCAAACAAGTCTTAAATCCCCTTGGAGAGTTTGGAGGATTTAGGGAATCATATGATGAGAAAACTAATGAAAACCCAGGAGTTGAATGTGAATTTGATCAGGACGAATTACTGTGAAGAGCAATGGCTCCTGTGTTATGGAATAATAACAGTATGATAAGCAATGAAGGTTTATTTAGCTTTGCTCCCTATCCTGAGATGCCCTTCCTCTCTCAGTCACAGACTTTTGGAGATTACTAATGGTATTGAGGAGGCAGGAGGGCTACGCTGGGAACTTTTTGGCCTCCTTATCTTGACCTGGGCCATTGTCTACTTGTGCATCTTCAAAGGTGTCAAATCTACTGGAAAGGTCAGAGCTATTTCTCTATCCTCACATCAGCAACTACTTAAAGTTAGTTGTATTTACAGTGTTTATATTGTGTAGTGTCAATTAAGGATTTTATTCATTCTGTGAATAATTATTGGAAAGTATTGGTTTCCCATTGCCTAAGATCTGAATCAAGGGTGTCCAATCCTGGTCCTGGAGAGATACCATCCTGTAGGACCAGTATTGGGCACCCCTGGTCTAAATAATTGATAGGAGTGGGTGCTGATGGATGTTACATATTTTTTTTATTTAGGTATTTAGAAAACATAGAATTTGTACCAATTGTATGTTACTTCATATATTTTAACTTTCATTATACTGAGTATTCTTTTCTCCTCACTGTGATTTAGGTTGTTTATTTCACAGCGACCTTCCCATACTTCATTTTGTTTGCCTTGCTCATCAACAATGTTCAGCTTCCTGGTGCCAAGAATGGGATACTCTACTTCATAAAACCAAACTGGAACAAGCTGCTTGAAGTTCAGGTCATACTGTACTTTCTGTAGTAGAGGATAAAAGATAAGGCTTGGTTTTCATGACACAGATTAAGTGCAATATCAGACTAAACTATCCATTGAATGAAATGTTTAGTCCAGCATTAGACTTAATCTGTGCCTGGGAAACAGACCAGAAGTCTATTTATGTTTCAGTTTCAAATTAAAGTTGTCATCCTCTAACCTTTATCTGCTAACCTCTGTCTTGCCACAGGTGTGGGTTAACGCTGCCGCCCAGATATTTAACTCCATTGGAATTGGATTTGGATCCATGATATCCATGGCAAGTTATAACAAGTTCAACAATAACATCCTCAGGTTAGACACTTATTCTCTTTTACTGCTACAATATGCATTTATCGTTGCCACAATTGGCTACAGCTGCAGAGAATAAGTCTGCCTCTCATGTTGTGACAGTCTGCCTCTAAGAGGAGTTTTCTGGGCCTTTTCAATAAGGCAAGAAGCCTGTTTTCTACACCGGTTTTGGGTAACCCTGTTTGTATGTGAACATTTATTCTTACCCATAGTTTGGGAAATAGTGGTTGCTTCAGATGTGTAACAATGCTCTTGTGTAGCAACCAGTTCCTCTGAGGTTTTAAAATGTATTCTCGTCTCTCAGTTTTTTCCCTCCACAAATGTTTGTCTCATTAGTTATTCCCATGAAAATCTGAAAGTCCTAACCAGAAGACACACACTTAATGTTTGCCAGATTTTGTTTATGCATATCACACCTTACATTGTTTAAATACTATTAGAAATATATTTTATGGACTGTCATAGCTCCAATGAAAATAGTAAAACTGTTATTGACTCAACCTTTTGCATGTTGGGGTTACATGAGTATGGTGTAATGGGACAAAAATCTTTGGGAACATTTGAGATAATTACTCACCACCTCCTTCAAAACGAGCCAGTCCCCAGAGCCAAGGGTACTCCTTAGAGGTTCACCTGACCACGAGAATCCTCTGCCTGACTCTGTTCTGTTTGTTTTCTTGTCCTCTCTCAGGGACACGTTGATTGTGTCTCTAGTTAACTCGGCCACCAGTATCTTGGCTGGCTTTGTCATATTCTCAGCCATTGGTTACATGGCTCATATCCACAACCTCCCAGTTGACAACATTGCTACAGATGGTAGGTTTTTCATGTTTAACTTGGTATTCTTTGAGTGTTGTTCATCCTTCTTTAACTCAGGGGTTTGGGTTTGAACCCCGACTGGGCCTGTTGTTGTTGTTGTTGTATCCCTGGGCAAGTCACTTTACACTCGGCTGCACTGGAGAAAAATATCCCTGAACTTACTGTAAGTCCCTTTGGATAAAAGTGTCTCCTAAATGACAAATATGTATAATTGTGTCTCTTTCATTTCCAAAGCAGCTATTTAATTTATCTAATAGATGTGTAATTGTCTTAAAAAACCTCCTGTCATGGTAAAGGGCATAATAATCTCAGTATTTAGTCCAATTGAGAGATTCATGTTTAGTGGGTAACTGGAATTTATCTTGGAATGAGATCAAACAACCCATGTCAGTTTTACATTATAGTATTGTGTACTCTTGAATGATACCCATAGCCTGTAAGTAGACAAAACATGACTCCCTTCTTCCTCCCTTGTTGGTTGGGGAAGACAAGAAGAGCAAGTATAATGTAAAGGATTAGATTTCTTTCTGGAATACCAAAATGGAAAACATCAGACTTTGAACCATGCAAGCATGACGTGGAAGCTGATCCAAAGCTCACTATAGCTTCCAGCCAGTATTAGATTGGCTCCTGCTACACAGCACTATCAATACTAAACAAGAATGTAAATGCAACATGCTAAGTGTTAGTCCCTGGTTTTACAAGCTGAAATAAAATATACCAGAAATGTACCATATGCACCAAAGTGTATTTCCCTTAGATAAGGGCCTAATCAATTTGTCTACTGTTTTTCTTAGATAAACTGTAAATCAATCTTTGAAATTGCTAAATGTTAGCTCTATATTTTGGAGAAAAAAAATCTATTTGGGTTAGAATACAGTTACCCTTGGGTACTGTAACTCACTGACATATTTAGAAAATCAAATCTGCAATAGAAATAAGTTAATTATGCAATGACAACATGACCAAACTAAAGTAAAGTTGAACTACATAAAATATATGGTTAACAATAATATTGCTTAATCCAAAACTCTGAATTTACAATAAGATCAAGCGCTTTTCCGAAACACAATATACAGTGATGCTGAATCCTGTATCTAACAAGTTCAATATAATTGCAGTAACCCAACAGTGTCTGGGGATCTCCATTGGCAGAATTGATCTGTTTCTGTATATAAGTAATTTAATTTGCTTAAGAAAATAGCATGTCTCATAAGCCCATTTATTTATCATCCCATTAATATATTAAGGATTAGCTTTAGGTGAACTTCAGGTGGCACAACAAAATGTGCCTGTGTTAATACAGGGTATTAGGTCCTTTGATGGTGGTAAAGTAGGGATTAGCCGTGGGCCTGCCAGGCTCTTCTGATAAGCATCTGCTCTGGCTTGGCTAAGGCTCGGATACTGACTTTGAATGCTAAAGGACTGTTATACACTGACTGATACCTGGTAGAGCACAGCTACATTACAACACTGGGGAGGTTATCGGTTCATTGCATATGATATTTTCTCAGTTTGGTTACTTTCATGATATTGTAAATGAGACCGTATATGAGACTTTGTCATGCTTTTATATGTAATATTACTGATTAGCTAAATTATCTACTTTTTTAACTGGGAAAAGTAGCGGTGTTTTTAAAAGTTTGGACTTCCTTGTTCAAGAAGGAAGTCATTGTCATTTATCTACATTAATCTCAGCAATGATGCATTCTGGTTTGACAACCTCTGCCATGGATGTTTGGGTGTGTGCCCCAGGACCTGGCTTGGTGTTTGTGGTGTATCCAGAGGTCTTCTCCACTATGCCTCTGCCCCAGGTGTGGGCTCCTCTGTTCTTCTTCATGCTTCTCTGCTTGGGGCTTGACAGCCAGGTTAGATACAAACACAAGTATAAAATGCATGACATGTATACAAATACCTTTCTATTGAATGGCAGCTAGGACCCCAGTCACCGGAGTCAGTGTTAATTTCCTGTACTGTGCCCTGCAGTTTGCCATGGTGGAGGTGGCAGTTACGTCCATAATGGATGGCTTTGCACCAAAGCTACTGCGTATCCTGAAGAGACAGGAGCTCATTGTTCTCTGTGTTTGTGTGACGGGCTTCCTTTTAGGCATTCCTCACATAACTAAGGTAAGGGAATGCTGTCATGTTCTTACTATCCACGGGGAAACAACAGTGCCATTTATCTGCTCTCTGTGTCTCTGAAGCAACTATGTTTGGACCTGGTTTCACTGAGGTATGTCTGTTTCTCCCCAGGGGGGCATGTATGTGTTTCAGCTGATGGACCACTACACTGCTGTGGTGTCACTCATGTTTCTGGCCTTCTTTGAGGTCATTGCTGTGTGCTGGATTTTTGGTAATACCCAGTGCCTTCTCTACCCTTATGGTAACATTTACTGGCATCCAATGTAATGTACTGGTGTTTGATAGGAACTTTGATTATGTTTTCCTTCTGGTTCATGACTCCGGTCTTTACAGGAAGGAGTTGGTTTGTTTAGACAAAAAAATATTCCTCAGAGTTAAAGTATTTCATGTGTTTATTCAGGACTCCGGAGGTTGACCATTATGATCCAGAGGATGTTGGGTAGAGCTCCTAATATCTATTTCCGATCCTGCTGGGTTGTGTTCTCCCCCATACTGGTCCTGGTGAGGGGCTAATTCATTGTGTTGTTGTGGTGATGATAATTTTGTAGCTGTATGGATCTTTTACTTTTTATATTAGTTGTGATAATGATATTAGGCCTGTATCATTCATTTTTTTTAGCAGGTCATAATTTCTGGCGCTCCTACCTGACCCACCATGTATTAACACATTTCATTATTAGTGGAATAATAGACATTTTAGAGACCTTATTGTTGTATTTTAATCTCTCTTAAAAAGAAGCCAATGAATGTATGTACAGTGGGCTCCAAAATTACTGGCACTCCTGACTGGCAGTACATAAACAATACTAAAATATAAACATTATAATTAGAGATAAATACTAAAATGTGAGAAATACGGTACTTTATTAATGTTTCAATGGAACCAACCAAAACTATACGAATAAAAATTTAATCAAAATCAAGGTTTCATTACTGGCCCTCCTCATTTAGTGCAACCACCTCTGGCAAGATCACAGCATCTTTTCCTGTAATATTTGGCTGGTTAGGGAACACTTTGGAAGGGTATTCCTCTATGCCGATCCTTTCAAGATCCTTCACATTCTTGGGTTTGCGCTTATAAACTACTCTCTTCAACTAAGCCCACTGGTTTTTGTTTGGATTGAGGACCGGCGACTGAGATGGCCTCGGCAGAACTTTTATTTTGTTTTCACAGAACCATTTCCATGTCGGTCTGGATGTAAGAATTAATCAGTTTCACTAGTACAATATGAATCAGAAATGTAAGATTCATATCAAACATAATGTGACATTCACAAAATCTTTCACATTCCTTATTTAAGATCAACTTATAAGTAGAATTTAATTCCTGGTTTAATTTCAGTAGATGTTATTTACAAAAATCTTTAATGGTGCTGTTAATTATGAAACCTTGATTTGGTGGACATAGATTTTTTCATTAAATAAATACATTATTTTGGTGGGTTCCATTGGGACATTAATATAGTATTTCCACATGTTGGAATTTTTTGTTGATCTCTATAATTATACAGTATCTATTTTTTTGTATTGTTTGTGTTTTACCAGTACGGGGTGCCAGTAATTTGGAGCCAACTGTAAAAGTACTCAATGGTATTTTACTTTTTTTACCACAGGGTTCTGTTGGCTAGAATTTTGGTGAGCCCACTGCAGTTACCAATAACAACTTTGTGTTTGAGTACATTCAAGCCTAGCCCTGCTCCATGTGAGATTGTTGGCCTCTCCTATCCCCCTCTGTAGTGCATACTGATCTCCTGCATTGTCCAGTACACACCTGCCCGCTATGGGAAGTCCTACACATACCCAGTCTGGGCAGAGGTGGTGGGTTGGGGAATCTCCCTGGTCTCCATTGTGTGGATCCCCCTGGGAGCACTGCACGAAATCTGCAGAAATAAGGGCTCGCTGCTGCAGGTGAGTCTTCATTCACTGAACCAAACACAAGTACTGATACTTAGTAAACACCCATACTAGTACTTACACTAGAACTCACACAAATGCATTACATTGGCAGGAACTGTAGAAATGTGGCTATGTATGTGACTCTTTATGTTTTTTTTTCTATCAATTATCTGTGCCCACAGAGAATAAAAACAGCTGTAACTCCTGCAATTGAGTTGGATTCTGTCAGCAGTCTAGAAGAAATACCAGAGTCTGAAGCCTTGTTCATCCCTCCGCTATAAACCTTTTTGTTAGGTAGTTGACTATTCAATGTTATCTGTTCCTGTAATCTCTTCTAGCAACTCCCTATTTGGTTCTAAATTCCAAGGCCTCAAGGTCCACTTCCATGCTGAAAACCTTGTTCCCCTCACACCAAATAGATCTAGCACACCCATTGAATCAACATTGCCATCTTGTGGTTGTTTCAAGCATTTTATTCTGTTCTGTGAGGCTCTGCAACTGACAAAAAAATCATCAGGCTAGTTTAATATCGAAAAATGCATGTGATATTTGTTCAAATTATATTTTTTATATACTCCTATTATAAACACAAAGTGCATTAAATGTAGAGTGTTTCTGTGCCTTTTAATGAATAGGACAGTGAAGCATTTCCTTTTTCTGTCAAGCCTCAGACAAAGGACCCAAATGTAGATTCAAGAGCCATAAGTTTGAAGCGTGGGCAGTTTATTCAAACAAAAATAGGCAGCAGCAAGTGGTGGACAGGCAGATGTTTGGTACTTGGGAAATCTAGGAGACATAAACACAACAGGACAAAACATGAAATGTGGGTATGGCTCGGCAAAAAACACAACGAACTGGCATCAGAACAAACAGACAACACAGGTTAATAATGGGGACATCAGGGGACACCTGGGTGGGTGGGACACAAGACAACGCAGGTGAATGGAATCAGTCATTACTTACTCATTACACTTGACTGTGGTGTCTTTATAGTTTCAGATGTTGTTTTAGTCTGCCACTCGCTACCTTCATGCATGTACGACCTAAGTTTACTTTCAATCACAACATTTTCGACTTACATCAGGACGTTTGACCGATGTAGACCTTGACTCGTCATGAGAAACTGTGCCTAGTCTGCTGACCATTTCATTATGGTGCCAGTTCTCTGTTGGGTGATGTATTGTATTTTGCTCTACCACAGTGGTGGCCTCATGTTGTGTGCTTTCGTTTTTGTTTATTACATTGTATAAGCTGTAAACAAAATAATTTCATCCTGTTGCTTCTTAAACGATTGCTTTGAAGTTGTTTACTCTAATCTGACACTTACTACAAACAACATTTTTCCTGGTGGTAGTGAACTGTTTCTTACTCTCTGGATGGTTTTCTCTAATGAAGGATTTCACATTAAATCCAAGTTCTTTACACTCTAGCAATCAGAATCATAAAGTTTTATTCCCCAGTAAGTTTCACAACAAACAAGGAATTTGTTCTGGCCTATTAATGCAACAATTAATACCAAAGAAATAAAAATGGAATCACATTAGAGATTACTTTAGTATACTCAGCTATATACATTTTGAATGTTTTTTATATTATATTGACCTCAAACCACAGAATTTAATTAGACAGTTACAGGTTCACAGCTGGTTGTTCTTTTATTCTTTTTTACTTTCAGACCAAATATTGAGTAAATTATTTCTTATTATAAAATATTTAACAAAATACATGTTTTTGTTTCAAACTAAAAGATGAATAACAAACTCACTGGTGCAATGTCTGCAATAATTCTTTATGTGATGCTTTTGACTGGAATGCTAAAAATGTTATTCTCATGATGCTTTTAGGATTTATTTATTTTAATTACAAGTATGATTATTATCTCTGTATTTGACTTATTTTTAAATGTATTCTGACTTTTCAATCTGAATTATGGTAAAGGAAAAGAGAATCTGTTATGCCTGTGTTGATTTTACATTACCTGTGTCATACAGAAGATTGGAAAATGCTGTAGGTTTCATTTCCCAGCCCTATCAGTGCATTAATGCAACTGTTCTGAAAAGATCCAGCATGCCACTAGATGGCAGCATAGGACAGGGAAACATGCAGCCCCAAGGCCAGTACAGGTTTCACATCTTTATTTGATAATCTTTCCTTCAATGCAATAACTGTAAATAACCTGTAGAATGTTGAGCTTTGTCAGTTCCATTTCAATAGCTTTTATGGTTGAACAAAAATGATATTACCATATGTATCTGTGTGATAAAACACTTGTGCCTATGCCTTTGTGTTTTGAGATTAATAATTTCAACGTGCAAACCATGAGTCATGCCAGCATTAGGCATGTGAGGTGAAATGTTCATTATATGTTTTGGGATATGAGCTTGTTGCCAATAAAGTGGTCAACTGAGAGCCTTATTTGTATTAAGTATAACCAACAGTTGTAATGTAATGCCACAGGATTGTGTTCTTGCTGCAGCAAACATGCTCCAGTTTAGATCCCATTATAAATGATTAACCTTATCAAGCTAGTTACTTTTGGATGTACATTAATTGGTTCATTTTTAATACTGGGATTCTGATTTCACTCAAGCAATGCGTCACTTGTATACAGTACCAGCTAGAATTATACTCACTAAGTTTTGCTACGAACTCATAGTATAAACGAGCACACAGATGTTTTCTTCTGCACTGTTTAGCCCAATTCTAATATTTACCTGGCTGCTTACAGTTACGTACTCACCTAATGTTATATTTCATACACTTCATTTTTAATTACGTACAAATTAACTTATATTCTTTGAGATTTTTTACAATGCGAGAACTCCGCAGGGACTCTCCTGTGAATGCATGAGGGGATGCTATGCCTCTTTGAATGCAGTGCTTTTGGTTAATTCGTTTGGTTATTTAATTAGCCTCACAGTTGCGCGTTGCAGTGCCCTGAGCAGTAAGCAGATTATATACCGTAGGCCTGCATTTTGTGATCGATATCCCCTTCCATGACACAAATGTATTGCAGTCACTAAATTACTGCTGCTCGGCCTGCTAGATCAATAGCCATAGACTTTTGCATTCATTAACTGAATGGGTAGGCAGAAGGGGCAGCAGTGTATATGGGTCTGTCTGGGTTATGGGATGAGAGAAGCATGGTGGTTAGTCAATGGGCCTCGGGTAAGAGTCGAAAGGAATTTGGTTAGAATAAAGATACTAGCACACACATTCTTGAATTCTTCAGGATGATTTATACCTAATGGATGTGTTTTCTCCGACATATGTTTGGGTCAAAAGAGTTTCAGTGGAGAGACAGGTAGGCAGATGGAATTCAAATCCAACTGGTCTGTGATGGAGCCGTTCCAGGCCTGACTCCTGCTGTTTGTGTGTTAAGGTGGGTGGATAAATATGCAGGCTACAAGAGAATATTTAATATCAATCCTGATGTGATGAGTTACATATGCACACTGTTGCCGCAGGTCAGTGTGCTTCCCAAGAATGTTGGGGCGCACAATTTATAAACTAAAATGAATAACTAGTTAAGGACTAGTGTAGTATAACTCTAACTGATTAAATACAATACATTTGAAAGTTACATGCTTTATACCAGGGGTGTCAAACCGGTTCCACGAAGGGCTGAGTGTCTGCAGGTGTTTGGTTTTTCCTATACATTGGTTCCAGGTTCAGACCTAAACAACCAGGTGAGGGTAGAAACTAACCAATGAGTGACCTAATTAATCAATCAAGCACAAGGTGAGAGCAAAAACCTGCAGACACTCGGCCCTCCATGGAACCGGTTTGACACCCCTGCTTTATACTTTTTTCAACTGCTGGGCCTATTGTGTACCATTTAGAAAATCCCCCTGGAACCTACAAAGGTGCCAGACTGGAAAAGGCAACCAAAAATGGATTTTGATCATGGGTAAGAGTCAGTTTTGTGTTTAAACAAAGACTGCTCACTAAATTTGAGCTCAGAAATCGATTGAACTTTAAATCCCAACTTGCAACACATGCAGGGTGTCTTAGGGTTGACTATTATATATGAGCACAGCAGTATTATTTTCTTGCCAAACAGATATTTTTCTTTGCTTTCTCACACACACACACACACACGATACAAATGTTAATCATATTTTTGCTAAAGAGTATGCATAACACATCAGAATTTCAGTTGAATAAACAGTGCCAAACTAAATTCCAGTATTTCGCAACTGCTAAACATTTCCTGAATGTAAACTGCATTTTCTCAAAACTTTGTTATTGTAGTGTTTTCTGTACTGTGTGCTATTTTGTTTTTGTAGGAGGGAAACCTGACCTTCACACATGGTAGAATGCATCTGTTTACAGAAAAACAGGAGTCTGCCATTGTGAAAATAATATCATAAAACTGCCAAAAATCCAACAACAGATTTTTGAAAATCCTGCCGTCTTCCATTACATCAGTGTAAGCTTATCACCCATAATGCACATCCTTAAAAAACACCATCTCTGGATGAAGCAAATCTTTGTTTCTGTGATTAGACATTATATTGATGAAGACAGTGTCTGACTTTGAATTGAATAGGCCTGACCTAGAAAGGAAAGCAAGAAAAACATTAAAGTAAACAGTATTAAGGAGGGCTTGACTTTGGTTTGTATTTTACAGTACAAGGTCATAGACACCTAAACATGGGGATGAAGATGATTATATAATTATCCAAAGAGTTACTGATTTCCCATTGAAAAGACAACAAGGATAACGTGCAGTCATTATGCAAGATCTGGGGACATTTTAACCCAGCCTTTAGTGGAATAGAGCTATTAAACACCAGAGGAGGTCTTAGATAGGGTTGTGATCACCATTAGCAGTCTGTTGATGAAAATGTTGTGTCTTCATTTGTCAGGAATGTGAGTTTCTGACATCCCTCCAATTTGACGCAATGATTGAACAAACTAAATTTTTCATCTTCAGAGATATGGTAGTGATTACACCAGGCTTACAGTGATTATTTTTGTGTAAAACCATAGACCCTGGTAGACAGCCTGCTGCTGTTAGCAATTTGGGAGTCCATAATGAATAAACCATTTAGAAATGCCAGAAACATTTGAAGAGTAGGTTTCAAAGTATTAGGCAGGTGTTTGTTTGGAATGTTGATGCATGCACACAAGCTTTCAATGTATAATGTTCTAAGCTTTGCATTTGTATTTGGAGTCAGTTGTTAGTGTCTGATAAACACGAGGACAAAAGAAACATCAATACCAAAACATAGTGTTCCAAAATCAACTGCTTGGCCTGGAGTGATGGAAAGACAAAGGTAATCTATGTCCTAACACACAGAGACAACATTTTATGAAAACGTAATTTCCATAACTGCATTGTTTTTATACAGAGTAGGATTCATTGCTAGTGGTGGGTGGACACAAAAATAAAGAAGAAAAAGAGAGTACGAAAACAACCCAACATCTTTGGGGCAGGCCTTCATAGAAAGCAGTAACAATAGTTTTGCCCACCAGCAAACAGGTAGTTTACCAAAGCAGGGGTCGTAGGCTTGTTGTCAAAAAGAAATTAGCTCCCTGTTGGTTTTCAAATAAACCTCCACTCACAGGCTCGTTGAAGGCGGGCTTATTGTGGTTTCACTATTTCTTTGAACTGGATAGAACACATTACCAGAAAGTTTTTAGTTCTTAGTTAGGTTGCAACATATCCCAAAATAAGTATTGACAGAGGAAAAACGTAATTCTGTTTTGGAACTGTGCTCTATTCATAAGATCAAGTAAATAAAGCCATTACAATATCTCTAGCAACATTCTAGGCCTGATTTAAGAGGCCAGTCAACGAATGACCCAATAGATGATTAAGAACAGTTAACTTCAACTGATTATTATTTTCTATGTTATCATGTGTAATAATTTCTTCCAGTACAGTTGAATTGCTCCTTGATTTGAAATGCTGGAATACAGTTAATGAATACAGATAGATTTAGCAATTAAATTAGAAAAATGCTAAATCTTGGAATGTCTTCCAGGTCGAACAGGTTAAGTCTAGGACGCCGCCTTCATAGTTTAAGACGGTCAACTATATACAAGCCACTGGCTGACACTGAAACAAAACTAAAACACAGGACAACATTGGGTATAGCCCAAACAAAAACCTACAAGATACACTGGGGATTCAGGAACTTATATAGGGTCTGTGATGAGGAAAACAGGTGATGAAGTGAGGGAGAGAGTGATTCACAGCCAGCCGTGCCAGAACCTAACAAGTAAAAAAGAAGTAGTGTGAGTACTCTTCTGTAGTGTCAAGTAATGGCAGAATTCAGTAGACCTGGAGCATAAAGCAGAGTCTATCTTAAAATCATTTCTGGATGTCCCTTATGTTTTTCTTAGGTACAACCAATTAATCTTGGATTTTTTAATTATCCTATTTTGTTTATTTATTTTTGGCTTTCCAATGCTAATAAGCAAACCTAGGCAACTATGACAACTAATCATTATGCAGATATGAACTTTGGAAGGACAGATTCTACAGTGCACTCCTGCAGCTACTGTGTACATTTCACTTTAGTTTAATGAACATTTTTGGACTCGATTTGGGATGTTAATGCCAATAAGGGAAGGGATCAACGCGTTACCAGGGCTTCATTCCTTCTGAAATAAATCAATTGTCTTCAGGTTCTTTTGTAGTGTAAATTCTAATGACTATTTTCTGAGGTTGCTGTGGTGTGTCTGCTCAAGTAAAGTGGGAGAGTAGTGATGTGTAGGTGAAACATAAAACAAGCATACTTAAAATTATTGGTTTCTATCTTTCTATCTAATATACCATACATGTACTATTATAATATTTACAAGCACTATTACAACATTTACATGCACTATTACAACATTTACAATTGTACTGTCAATTAATTATCTTAAAGACTGTAAATATACTAGATGTTCACAATATTTGAAAGTTATAAACATTTCATGGAAATTTTGAATGATAAGCTACACTATAACCAGTACACTTCCCTCTATTAAAATATAGTTATATATACACAAATAATTTTATAAATATATGTTTTCTTCTATTTTATATATTTTCTGCATATGGATCCCACTATAGATGCCAGACCAACTGCTGGCAAGCAGACTAACTGCTGGTGTGCGTAATGTGTAATCTGACCATGTGCTTGGTTTCAATAAAGGCTTTTTCTGCCAATAATTTAAATTAGGCTATTGACATTTAGGAGGGGTGTATTTGTAGATTTGGAGACATGATGACCCCAAGATCTTTAGTTGTATAATTCTCTGTTCTAGGACATGCCCCTTGGATTCTTCATCCACCGAAACTTATTCCTGGCTGTGTGTGGGGGCAAAATGCTCTTGTGTTCTCTATCTAGCAGCTTTTCCATTGTTGCACTTGTTAGATATATTGGTAGTACGGTTGGGTTTTTAGAACTCTTTTGTACCCATTCAAACTGAGATGTACCTAAAATCTTCTATTTTATCAGAAAATATGTGTTGCGTTTAATATTGTGGGTATCCACATTTTCCTATTCGCTTTTAGGTTATGGGAGGTTTCCCCTCCACTTCTTCATGCATCCTTGAGACAGAACATTTGTGGTTTGCAGCTAACAACTCTGAGAGGGACTGTGTGCTGAAGGCTGGAGGAGTTTTGTTGTTACTCCTGACTGAGGTGAGAGGCAGGATTCCGTTGAGGCATGCAGCATTAGGAGCAATAAATGCATACAAATGTTCGATTTATTTTGATTTATCTATAATCAATCAACTGTACCGCTTTGAGCCTTTTAAAAGCACAGCTAAGTTCAAATGTAAAATAGAATGTCAGATATTTGGTTTGTATACAAAACACTGTTTTATCGCTCTTCTTAAACAAATTGCACAACCAATTGGCCTGGACTAAAATATAATAATGCTGTTAGATATTTTTCAAAGATTATTGTATAAGCTGTGTAGATGTCCACGCATACAAGCTCATCTGTGAAGCATGGTGGTGATAATGTCATGGCTTGGATGTACATTGCTGCTTCTGGAACAGGTTCATTAATATGTATTGATGATGTAACTGATGATGGTAGCAGCAGAATTAATTCAGAAGTGTACAGAAAAATCTTGTCTGCCAATTTACAGAGAAATGCATTGAAACTAATCGGAAGGAAGTTTATCATGCAGCAGGACAATGACACAAAGTAAAGGATTTCATCAGCGGAAAGGAAGGCTTTAGACTGGGCAAGTCAATCACCTGACCTTAACCCAATAGAGCTTGCATTTCATTCCTCCTTAAGAAGAGGCTGAAGGGAGAAACACCCCGAAACA
>JACXGJ010003962.1:0-49312 GCA_016801105.1 Esox niger
TCATGGCATGAGTCCCTTCCACTCTTTACTGTATAGAGTCATGGCATGAGTCCCTTCCACTCTTTACTGTGCTCGTCTATAGGAGAATTTGGAACTACACCAAGGCCCACACTCACCCTGTCAATGTCAGATATGACTGTCGGCGTGCGTGTCCGTGTGCATGTGCGTGTGTGTGTCTCCGTGTGTGTAAGAAAGCAGGAGTATAACTCGCAACCTTGGACTTTCTTAAAAGTAACAGCTGAAAGCTCTTCCAGTAACCCTCTGTAAATGAATGAGTGTGTGAGTAGGTGGCCCCGCGGCTGTGGGAGGTCTCTGGTGAGGCCAATGACTTTCCACATGGGAGACTCTTTGTTTGACTATTCAATAATGATCAGTAGTAATCTCCACCACCCATGGATCCCTCTCCCCTTTTGTAATTTCTTCTGGGGATTTCTTTCTTCTCGCTGGTTTTTTTTCTGTCCGCTGAAGTAATTCCTGGAAGTTTGCTGCAGTCGGAACAGCTGTGATGGAAGTGAAGCCTTTTGACAGTCAGAGGAATAGTTGGGCCGGCATAGCTAACGTCAGTTTGCTGTGGTCTGATCAGCAGTTAAGCTGTATCTATGTAGCCACCTCATAAGAACGAGGTCAGGCGATCCCATCTGGTGAGATCCGCATTCAGACATTTGTGGCATCCTATTACGAACAAGAATGGGGGTTTATTTTAGAAAGTTACAATGGGGAAATTAAACGTTTTTGCATATTGTGTGATTTACGTTTCCAGGTTGGCGAGGTGATTTTACTATCCACGTCAGTGGTGCGGGTTAGGCCTAGTTGCACATCCTGTTCAAAGTCACTTTCTCTTTAGGAGGGAACTTCCCTTTGCTCCAGAAAGTGAGACCTGTATTTTTAAGCTTGTGTGTGTGTTCATATTGTTCTCTGGCCGTTTGGTTGTAACACCTATTATGAGATATATCTGACCCCATGTCTGACCCCATGTCTGTCCATTCATCTAGCAGTTTCCTTTGACAAGCCTGAAACCTCAGTATTATATAAACACAATCAAATCATTTTATGTGATTTGTTTATTGGAATGGGTCAGCATCTCACTATAGAATTCATAGTCGAATTTTACAAAGACTGTTTTTGACTCTCCGTCTTTATTTTTGGTCTGTGGAACTTCCTGCCAAGAGTTTGCTCTCACAGGGGGATTTTTCTAATTGTTGCAAGACTACGTCTTATATGTTGTTGTTGTTTGCGCTGTGGTTTCTATTGACTTTTATCAATGCCTTTAATGCGTCATGTTATTTTTCTGGGTGGCTTTTCTTTTTCTCCTTGTGCTTGTTTGTTACCCAACTCTGTGTTAAAAGCGGTGTATCCTGAGTAACAACCCTGCACCTTTGACAACCCCATAGGGACCTTTAACCACCTCACAGGGACCTTTAACCACCTCACAGGGACCTTTAACCACCTCACAGGGATCTCTAACCACCCCACAGGGATCTTTAACCACCCCATAGGGACCTTTAACCACCTCACAGGGATCTTTAACCACCCCACAGGGACCTTTAACCACCCCACAGGGATCTTTAACCACCCCACAGGGATCTTTAACCACCCCACAGGGATCTTTAACCACCCCACAGGGATCTTTAACCACCCCACGGGGATCTTTAACCACCCCACGGGGATCTTTGACCACCCCACAGGGATCTTTGACCACCCATCATGGACCCTTTACCACCCCACAGGGACCCTTTACAACCCCACAGGGATCTTTAACCACCCCACAGGGACCTTTAACCACCGCACAGGGATCTTTAACCACCCCACAGGGATCTTTAACACCTTGATGTATTAGTTAGCCTAACATAAGGGACTCCCTAACCCTAAGCCTTCCCATCATCCATGTCTTCTTGTTCCTCTGTAGTCATGGTCTACACCGCTTCTTCTCCTGTCGGGGGATAGCCATCGCTGTGGAGGCCTTCTGGAGGCGAGGCCATCGGGAGATCACTGTTTTTGTCCCGCAGTGGAGGCAGAAGAGAGACCGATGTACAACAGGTCTGAACAGACAGACAGACACACACACACACACACACAGCCCACCCTAAATGGCTACAATCTCATTCCAAAAAGGTTTTCAATGGACAGATGATTGTTTTTTGTTGAGTACTTGTGTGTACTGGGATTGGTGACAATGTGCTCCATGTGTTTGTTCAGGGTGCTCTGTTAGGGATGTTTTGTCAATGTATATATAAATGATAAATTGCTCCATGTAGATCAGTTTAGGTATAGGACAGACTCGCCACTCATGTCCATTCATTTTCTTCTGCTCGCCATTCCGTGCATTAACACCAAGTACAAATCTGTTTGTGAAAATGTACTTAACATATGGCAATTCCGATTTAACAGAACAACATTACCTGAATCAACTGGAAGACCTGCGTCTGCTCTCCTTCACTCCTTCTAGGGAGGTCTGTGGACAGAGGATCTCCTCACATGATGACCGGTACTGCTGAGTCGCACATCTCACCTTGTCACTCTGCCAGCTGTAGTCAGCAACCACCTCATCCATACTTAAGAGTATTTATAATATTAACAGGATAGTCCCAGAAGACTGAAGGCAGGCAGATGTGAGGTGAGATGAGACAGGCTATTCTAGCCAGTAAAAAGGCAGGTGCTATGTGGTGACAACTGGCCCAACACCAGAATGCCCTGTGCGTCAGTTCCAGTAGATTCGTAACAACCCTAACATCACTGAACTTCTATTAGATTAGACGAGACTCATGTAGCAAAACCAGAACTCCCATAGACTGTCATCCAAACACATCCCCAGTCAGTTTGCTTATTGCCGGATTCTAGCGCCGGCAGATTTCTAGATGGAACTGCGCCTCGCACTCCAAATTCCTAGAGCCTCGCCCGCATTCCTGACTGCCACCTCATCCTTAGCTCTCTCTCTCTCTGTCACCTGCAGGTTTCTACTCCACCTGGCAGAGAAGACCGGAGGTGTTATCGTCACCAACGACAACCTGCGGGACTTTGTAAATACTTCCGAGGCATGGATGAGGATCATCCAGGAGAGGTGAGGTCCTTTTAATCAATCGGTCGTCAGACATCGCTACAGTCCATGGACACATTTGGAGCCCAGGTTCCCCAGAACTGACGGTCCCCATCTTTCCAGGCTCCTGCAGTTTACCTTTGTAGAGGACCACTTCATGATCCCCGATGACCCCCTGGGAAGGCATGGCCCCCACCTGGAGTTGTTTTTACGGAAGGACAGCAGGTATTTGGTTTTTGAGATAAACATTTTAGTGTAGCTTGTTATACAGTATTGTGTGTGCGTGCGTGCTTGAGTGATTGGTTTATTCTGTTTTATTACACATGTAGGACCATAAGTACCCAAAAGAGTAAAACCTGAACATAGGGTCCGCAGATTCTTTTAGCCAGTCCTGAAGAACAAAGGCTATTTCGACTTTCGGGGTTAAGTTAAAACTAATATACTATAGGGTTTAGCTTTACCATAGAGTTTAGTTTTAGAATTTACTTTAGTTTTAGTTTTCGGCAATAAGGGTTGGCTTTAGGGCCAGGCGTTATGGTTATTATTAATCTGGCGCCTATGAGGATGGGAAAAACGAACGTGTGTATCTGCATGCATTTGTGTGTGTGGTGAATATTGAACGTGTGTGTTTCTCTCAGACGGAGCCCTGTCACACCTCTGAGGCCAGACCCCCGAGCCAGCCCTCAGCCGGTCTTTGTCCAAGCTCTGCAGTCTGCCCCCCGCCCCACAGCTACCCCCCAGATAAGGCCACCTTCCCAATGGCCACATTCCGGATCCCCTGGATGGCACCCCCCTTGCCCAACAATCTCACCCCCCCTGCCGAGATCACGCCCCTCCCCTCCTCTCCAGCAGTCGCATCCCCCTCGCCCAACACCTTCCTCCCCTCCCCAGCGGTCACCATCGGAAACCGTGGAGCTCAAGAGAAGGTTGTACGACATCTTCCCTGATCAGAAGCAGCGCATTGACCGCATCCTGAGTGACAACCCTTACATGAGGGACCTGAATGCGCTGTCAGGCCTTCTGCTAGGATGAGATGAAGCACACACAGTACTCAGCCACTCACACAGATACACTGTCACTCACACAGGTTTGTCTGCCGAAGGAGGATGTCTTGAGTAAGCCTATGTACAGAGAACGGAGGTATTTTGAGTTTTGTATTAAAGTTTGTGAGCCACTCCTCTGCTGTTGGGGGTGGTCATTTGTTTGGAAGGCATCACTCTCCTTTTTCTACTTATCTTGTTTAAGTTCAACAATGTCCATGGAACGTATCCACTAGCACAAATGCACTTCTATTTCTAAATAGTTTGCTTTTGAGTGAATCCAAGGAATGTGGGAAGAACATGTCCAACTGGCATATATTTAATGTGCACATTTTTTCCTGTAATTTATCTGCACAAGTCTTTAAGGTGTCAAACCAAATTGTGTTGAAATTGCTGTTGCTGTAATAACTGCTGAAGGATTTATTTTTTGATGTTGTAATATATTTCGTTTCTTTTTGATTTTGTAAATACAAACTTTTGAGATGTGGCAAATGTGGTTTTATGTAAACAACTTAAAAAATATATATAATACAGAATCCTTTTAAGTTTTTTTCCTTAAAAAACAAGCTACTTGAATCAAACTATTTCCTCCCAGTGATTCAGTAGGTTTGCAGGAGAGAAGGCTAGGCCTACCTGTAGCTATACAGGCAAAAAGCCATAGTTCACTGGCCTAGCTGACTACTGTGCTGAAGACATTATATCTAAAATATTTGATGGAATTATATTCCTTGTAATACCTCACAAATATTATTTAAAAGAGTTTGGCCCAAGACCCTCCTATATTACGATAATGAATGTGCACTACACTGAACCTAAACAACACATTCTATCTACCGAGTAGTCCCAGGTTGACTCAGAGATGAGAATACTTACCCATGTTACTCAATGATTTGGCACACCCTGCCTGGCACACCCTCTTGTGCAAGTTACTACCTTCAAGTGGCCACACACTGCAAACTCAATTCAAGATTAGCCAATAGAAAAATAAGTCAATCACCAGCAATGACCACCAGAGGTCACTGTGCACCAAGCTTTATGGGTGTGATTGTAGTTGGATTACTTGTATCCAACAAATCTTTATCAGAGATCGAATTCAGTTTACTTCAATTGTATATAAGAAGTAGCTTCTGTTGTTTATTACAGTGATACCGTTGTTTATTACCGTGATACCATTGTTTATTACAGTAATATTCAACCCTTTGGAGACGTTTGTCAATGTATTTAACCAGTGAGGTAAAGTTTTGGTCTGTCTTCAAGTCCCCTTTTTGTTGTTTCTTCCAAATGCAAAGGATGTCAGTCACTGACATTTGGTTTACATGTACATTTTCCTTTTTAGATTTCAACAAGAAGGGAAATGCTGTGGTATCACCATTGAGGGTGCAGGCATTCTGTGGGTATCTCACAGTTACTTGAAAGACAGGGTGTACTGTATATTGATCTCCACAGGCTGGTAAAGGTAATAAAGGCCATGTGTTTGTCATAAACAAGAAATTGTGTTGATGTGCTCCATCTTGCTTACTTTGTGCTGACCATATACGTGTAATCCATTTTATTGGGATGTAGTAGGAATTAAAAACATACATGGGTATAACCAACAATGTAT
Organism: Esox niger; assembly: GCA_016801105.1. Lineage (NCBI taxonomy): Eukaryota > Metazoa > Chordata > Actinopteri > Esociformes > Esocidae > Esox > Esox niger. The sequence goes on from JACXGJ010003962.1 coordinate 5,678, forward strand.
ATAGAGGTATTTGCTTAAACCATTTATTCAGGCTGAATAACTTGACAAATATATGAAGGGGAGACAACTCGTGTTACTAACAGATCAGGAAATAGTCAATGGAATAAGAAACATTTATTTTCAAAAAGCATATATTAATGGAAATGTTAATTCAATCGCTCTGACTCAACGAGCCTGGGGTTTCTCATACAGCAGAGTTTGTTCATGTGGTTGAAATTCAGATATTTTTATTGGGTGAGAACCATGCTATGCTGTGTGTGTTGGTGTGGCTAATTGATTAATTGCTCCCACGTGCAACAGTTGTATTTAGGTCAGAGAGGCTAGATGTATCCCTGCCATTCTTTTGAAAAGCCCACAAAATTATTACAAGCTTAGGGTGGCCAAGGTACTAAATCCACATCCTGTTTTGAATGTCATAAGTTGTATAGGTTTACTTATGGGCTAGTTATTCAGGAAAGCCATTTTCCACTAAGATGTTATGTAACATAACATTTTCAACTCACCTCTCTTAATAATGCAATCAGCAACTTTATTATGCTTTCAAGCTGATTCCTGCAGAACTTTGGAAGAAAGATGTCATCTAGCACTGTCAGCTAATCACTTAAAGGGGTAGTCTATGCTCTATAAGTGATTTTGAAGAGGTCCATCTGTGAAATTGGGAAAAAGCTTCATAGCTATATAATGTTGTAAAGCATCATAGCTACATAATTCTAGTGATAACAGGACAACACATAAAATAATTATTTTAAATCAATTAGCTGAACTTCAGATTGCCAAATCAACCAGTAGATGGTATGGGCATACAGTGGGGGGAAGAACTATTTGATACCCTGCTGATTTTGCAGGTTTTCCTATTTACAAAGCATGTAGAGGTCTGTAATGTTTATCATAGGTACACTTCAACTGTGAGAGATGGAATCTAAAACAAAAATCCAGAAAATAAGATTGTATGATTTTTAAATAATTAATTTGCATTTTATTGCATGACGTAAGTATTTGATATATTACTACCAACCAGTAAGAATTCTGGCTCTCACACACCTGTTAGTTTTTCTTTAAGAAGCCCTCCTGTTCTCCACTCATTACCTGTATTAACTGCAACTGTTTGAACACGTTACCCGTCTAAAAGAGACCTGTCCATACACTCAATCCAACAGACTCCAACCTCTCCACAATGGCCAAGACCAGAGAGCTGTGTAAGGACATCAGTGCGAAAATTGTAGACCTGCACAAGGCTGGGATGGGCTACAGGACAACAGGCAAGCAGCTTGGTGGGAAGGCAACAACTGTTGGCGCAATTATTAGAAAACTGAAGAATGTCCAAGATGACGGTCAATCTCCCTCAGTCTGGGGCTCCATGCAAGATCTCACCTGGTGGGGCATCAATGATCATGAGGAAGGTGTGGGATCAGCCCAGAACTACACGGCAGGACCTGGTCAATGACCTGAAGAGAGCTGGGACCACAGTCTCAAAGAAAACCATTAGTAACACATTACGCCATCATGAATTAAAATACTGCAGCGCACGCAAGGTCCCCCTGCTCAAGCCAGCACATGCCAATGCCCGTCTGAAGTTTGCCAATGACCATCTGAATGATCCAGAGGAGGAATGGGAGAAGGTAATGTGGTCTGATGAGACAAAAATAGAGCTTTTTGGTCTAAACTCCACTCGCCGTGTTTGGAGGAAGAAGAAGGATGAGTACAACCCCAAGATGCCATCCCAATCGTGATGATTTTGCCCAGTGACAGCCCCGAAACCTGAAGAATCTGGAGGTCTGTATAAAGGAGTGGGCCAAAATCCCTGCTGCGGTGTGTGCAAACCTGGCCAAGAACTTCAGGACACGTATGATCTCTGTAATTGCAAACAAAGGTTTCTGTACCAAATATTAAGTTATGCTTTTCTGATGTATCAAATACTTATGTAATGCAATAAAATGCAAATTAATTGCAAAATGCAAAATAATACAATGTGATTTTCTGGATTTTTGTTTTAGACTCTGTCTCTCGCAGTTGAAGTGTACCTATGATAATAATGACAGACCTCTACATGCTTTGTAAGTAGGAAAACCTGCTAAATTAGCAGTGTAACAAATACTTGTTCTCCCCACTGTATATGAGTAGAACACACATGTCGTTATCACAAAGAGTACTGAATGTATCAGATCAATTTACTTTCGCCAACTGACCTAAAGCAAAGCAGTTTGTGTGTCATCAGTCTCCCATGCATGTTGCTATCTCTGATCCTGCTAAATGTGGCTACTTAAGGCCTTTTGGGGACATTTCAGCTGAATTTCCTCTGACTAGCGAGTTGCCGCAACTACCCGTTAACCACAGATAACTGTTAACCACAGATTTGAGCAAGTTGCCGCTTTTTGAGCAGCTGTACTGCTATAGATCTACCTTATATGACAATTTGTCTTCCGACTGGTATTATTGTGCAAGGCTTATCTAGTTACATGTTGGTATAGAAGTTAAGGTTTAGTAGTCAATATGAATATTAGTATCATGTTGTCATCAGCTAAGGAGGACAAATAACGTTTTTGTAACATAAATCTTAAATTAAATCTTCAACTTAACTCGAATGAAGTATTTATTGTTTGACAGCCCTAATGTCTAAACAAGAGTGAAAGACAACCAAATATTATTCATGATCTTGTTTGTAACCACTCACGTTCAGCAACTTATCTCTGCAATGCCTAACAGATATGAGTAGACTATGAAATGAACACAACCCACCATCCAAATGCTGATGGCTGGTGAATTTTCTAAAAGGGATATTGGATAAGGGGAAGAAAAAGACCATTATTCCACTCACTAAAACCCCTCCCCACGCTTTCCTTCCCATTCTTCTCAGATCATGGCAAGAAAATAATGTTGGTCTGTCCAGGGAGGAATGTTCAAATACCATCTACATTCCGGAACAGTTCGACATTTCTCCCAAACTCCTCAGTCTAAGCCGCCAACCCATCACCCAACCAAACACACAAACACAGGCTGCTAGACAAGCTCCTTCTAAGGCAAGTGTAAAAATGTTTTAAAGTTATGAAAGGACATCCTTGACAGTGATTCTCTGACACAGTCTTACCATCACAAACATTGATAGTGATCATGGTGAACTACATAGATCGTTGTTTGGTCAGAGCTTTTGTGGCATTAGATTTAATTGGGTGCAGAGGGTGACGTCAGTTTAATGTGTTGCTGGAGACAACTAAAGATATGTGCAGCAACCGCTTCTGTGGACCGTCAGTGGTGCAGCTATGTTGTCTTACCCACTACTTCATTGACAGGTGCTCGGAACTGTTCCACGGACTTGCTTTTTCAGATTGTTCTTACTTTACGTCACGGTTTCCAAGCCAAGGCCAAAGGAAGGCTTACAGTCTCCACCCACAGTCACTAACCTGCTGCAAATCGGCAAAAGCGGATGTAATATCCTGTCAGATACATTCTTTATTTGGAAAGAGACACACAAATAATATATTAGCACAGCTTGCTATGAATTCCAGATGCAAGAGTTCCAACTTTCATTTACCAACAGTACTTGTATGGCACATGGAAATGATTCTGTTTTGTTCGTGTTAACCCTGCTGGTAATTTGCATCTACTTGAAACCAAATAAACAAGACAGAGATAGAGGGAGATTTTTGGACTGTTTACCTTTATTGGGACATCACCAACTATCTTTGTTAACCTTGTATTGGTATGGTATCTGTTGTGTTGAGAACATATAGGTGTTATCAAGGTGAGCTGAGTCATAGAAACCCAACCGACCGATATCCATCCAGGACAATTAGATTACACACACTTAGAGCGTCCGTTGGAGAGGTCTGAGACAGATTGTTTCTACACAATGCAAATGATAGTTCTGATCGGAGTTTGATCAGGTTTCAGTCAACACAGAAGATGAGATGACTAATGTCAATCATGTGTTGTTATCAAATACGGAAAATAACATTAATTCCTTTTAATCATTATACATTATACAAATGTATCGATACTGATAATGGCACATGGATTTCGATATTATTTTAAGTGTTGGAGCATTGAACACTTTCAAGTATACAGCAGTGCAAATTCAAATGCTTCCCCATCTCAAAATAAATTCCTGTTCAAGTATAGAACATGCACAAAATACATAGTCAGCAGGTCCTTCCACAGCAACAAACTTTTCCCACAGACAATTCACACGGTGTTTGCCTGTTTGTGAGCCGATTTCTTTGTGAATTGTAATGGTATCCAAGCAGTAGCACATGGCCGGTATGGGTATACCTGTTTCACTGAACTTACACAGGTGATGAATTATTTACATACTTTTGAGATAGATTGAAAATGGTAGGACATTGTAAGAAAAACTGTATTTACAGTGTCTCGCGTGGACCTAAATATGTAGAGCCTTGCAGGATACTGGCATTTTTTATGTACATTTCCATGTTTTATTACCATCGTTGCATTACAGCAGAATGGTCGCTTAGTAAACGTAGTGTGGTAGAAACCTGTGCTAGAATTTTGTTAACCCATAAACCTACATAAAATAAGATTTGGAAATGTGTGTATTCTTCTTCATGTCGCCTACTCATGACTGTGTGCCCGCATTACTGTTTACTTTAGCCATATAGCCAAATTAAAAATAAACGTCTATTGAAATAGCACTTTTTTAATGAGAGTTTTCGTGTAGCTATAACGCGCGCTCATTTGCGCCGCTCCCGTGAGAAACTATTTTCAACAACTGTGCGCGGTCACAAGACCGGCGAGTACTTGGACGAGTGCGAGCCTTGTCTCCAGACAAGTAGCTAGCTAACGTTACAGCGCGAAATCGCGAATGTGGAAACATTATAGCTAGCTAACGAGTGAAGGACGGTAAAGTTGGAGCGGGATCCCTTGTGGATTACGTCGCGGTAGCTAGCTAGCTACAATATCAAACGGATAATTTATCCAAGGTAAGGAGGAATATAATTGAGTGCTGTTGTTTTACAATAATGATTTCGGATAAACAACACGGTACATCAATGCTAACGCCAAAGCACTAGGCTAACGTCTTTAACTAGCTTCTGAGTTGGCTAGGTAACTACCGACTAGCCAGGTAGTCATCTTATTATCACGTTAAATTAACGTTAGCTAGCTACCTAGATAATCTTAATTTAACGATGTTGTCTAGCTAGACAGGCTTTGTAAATTAGCCGGTTGGTAATATGTGATAACTCTTCATAGTAGGCCTTGTTATAGCTAACTAGCTCTATGTATGACCTAGCCGCGCTACCTTGCCTAGCCTGATCTTAGCTAAGTAGTTACACTAGGCCGTGCTTGAGCCAATGGCTCCCATACCAACATGATCTCTCATTAAACTCATGGCATACCATTATCGAGTTTGTCAGCTAATGTTATCCAACTTTTTATGGACCATGTTAACATGCTGCGATTTTGTGATGTATATTTGTTAAGCAGTGGTGGCTCGGTAACTAGGCAAGTCAAATGTATGCGCTTCATTGATTTGTTTACGTTGTATGCAAGATAGCGCACCCGTTTGCCATGGTGATGACATCGTTTTTCAGAACATTGCTTGTATAGTGTGGGCGCTGGTTGAAAGCGAACGTACGGGGACTACACCTTCCACTTGTTTGCTATTGTGCTGTTTTACATTTTGAAAATGTATTTATAGCAAGCTGAATTCAAATGCTACTGCGACGCTAATGTTTAATTGGTTCGTTTCAGACTTATTGTGAACCAGTTCGTGGTAATCCGGTATGGCAGGTATACCAACACTTGGCTATTTTAGCTAGTAGTAAGACTGTCCTATAGTTTTTGTTTCTACTTGGTCTATAATATAAAACTATTGCCTATGAGCCTTTTTTACTAGATGTTGACCCAATGCAATATTCACAATTGAAGCACTTCAAACGTAACAATACTCATCGCCGTTGATGGTTTACAATTTCTTTTTTTACTCGCAAACAAGGTATGTTTTCCTTAGTAAGTTTGAGAACCGAAAAGACACTCAACACATGAAAAGGGCTCTGTAAATTAGCCGATCACACACTGTTGGATATTTGCTAGCTACTGTAGTTCTATAAAGGTTGTAATCATGTATACAGTTGTAACTTGTAGGCACATAATGTACACTGATGACTCACAGGTGACATTAATAACGTTTCTAATTTCTAACGAGGACACATGTCTGGGTAGATTAGATGTTAAGTGAACAGTTCTTGTAGTCATCATGTTGAATGCAAAATAAATGGGTAGGAGTGAAGACCTGAGCGACAAAGTGGCAAATTGTTATGGCCAGACGATTGGGTCAGAGCATCTTTGATACAACGAGGCTTGTGGGCTGCTTCCGACAGTGGTGGTCCAAGGATTGACAAACCACAATTAGGCAACAGGATGTTGGACGCCCAAGGCTCATCGACGTGAGAGGGCAATGAAAGCTATCCTGTCTGGTTCAAACTGACAGAAGGTCTACTGTGGCACAAGTCATAGAACATTTTAATGATGGTTACGGGAGGAATGTGCCTCAACCAACAGTGCATCGCCGCCTATGGGGCTGCATATCCGCAGACTGGTCAATGTCCACGATAACCCCTGTTCCTTGTTGAAAGCACCAACAGTGGACACACAAGTGTCATGAACTGGACCTTGGAGAGCTGTAAGGTTGTCTGGTTCACCGAGTCCTGTTTTCTTTTACGCCACCTGCATGGCAGTGCATGTGTTGGCTGTTTACCTGGGGCACCAGGATGCACTGTGGGAATACAAGCCAGTGAAGTGAGGAAGAGGGAGTGTGGTGCCCTGGGCAATGTTCTGCTGGGAAACCCTGGATGTCGATTTGACATTTGCCAACTACATAAAACATCATTGCAGGCCAGGTACATCCCTTAATGGCAATGTTATTTACCGATGCCAGTGGCCTTTTTCAGCAGGAAAATGCAGCCTACAATGTGGACACAGCACACATGTTTGGGAATGGTTTGAGGAACATGACTTCAAGGTCAATCCGATTGGGCATCTGTGGGTTTACTGGACCACATGTACAATCCATGATGGCTCCACTTCACAATTTAGCAGACTTCAAGGATCTGATGCTAATGTCTTAGTGCCAGATGTCACAGGACACCTTGAGGAGTCTTGTAGAGTCCATTCCTTGGCTATTCAGTGCTGTTTTGGTGGAATGCAGAGGGCCAACAGTATATTAGGCAGGTGGTCATAATGTTTTGGCTCATCGGTGTAACTAGCCACGTCTGTCCATATCTTTTGCGCCGTCGCTATACAGGCCTGTTGAAGGTTCTAATTGGCCCCTACACCAGGGTACCAGACTTTGACCAAATGGGTGAATTTTGTGGCCCTTTTTACTTGGCTTTTTGAGTTAGGTTTTTAATTGGCTGCATCGGTGTGACTTAGAAACATTTAGTTTCCCCAACATTTGGTCGAATGGTAATGTCAATCATTCTTGTCCTGATGTCAAACGCTGCACTTGTCAGTATCCTGAGTTTATCACACACACAAATTGTCTCTGTGAGCCACACGTCCCCTCCCTCCTGCCACCAAAACACTCAATTACTCCGACAACAGTGATGTTGGTATGGGACACTGGTACTAGGTAGGCAACATCATCTTAGGCACAATTAAAATAGGCAGGCAACAATAGAGCAAACCTTTTCGATTAAGCAGATTATAAAAAATTCAACACATTCGTCATTGCCAGTAAAGAGATGCCATTTTCACAGAAAACAGGCTCCCTTTTCAATCGAATATGTTAAAGACACGTTCTGTGCCTGGTGTCATGGCATCATAGCGGGCATTAAAAAATACATCACACGAAGTTGTTTCATCCCCTACATGCTGAAATATCTCTCCTCAAACCAGTGTGAGACACATGGATCATTAGAGAGAACCTGTCAGTCTATTAGGGCTCCTGGCGGCAACTGATTTTGTTAAATTTATCATTGGTTTTCAAGTTACTTTAAATTGGTTGCACCAGCAAAACCTTCAGAAATTATATTTTTAAGGCTAATTTCAAAATTATGCATCATAAGAGGCTGAACAAAACCGCCAAGTGAACAAGGATCACAGCAAAATTCAACATACCTCTTATACCATCTGAAGTTCAAATCAGAAATGATTCTACAACAATCCAAGTGAGTCCAACGTATGCTAAACACTCAACATGCTCAGTTTATTGGCATGGTAGTGTAGAATATAAAGCAAATCAAGTTGTAGATCATAAGTTTGGGGAACGCTGTCATTTGCTTTACTAGTGATGTACAATTAGTAAATCATTTATTTTATAAGTGCTCAGCAGTTCGCAAACTGCACTCATCAGCCTCACAGATGTCAAGTGAAACATTTCAATATAATCATTTTAAAGCTGCAAAGAGCTACTGTTGTTTGCATACAATTTTTGTATGCCCTGTATTTATAAATGTATCTAGTTTTAAACTACCACTTTAAACAATTCAGCAAAGACCTCTATTCTAAACGAGAGGCTTGTATGTAGAATCATGACTTTAGTTTTCATTTGCCAGCGGTGGGTCATAGGCTGCTCTGGGTGTTAATTACTCAAATGAAATCCGTTGAAAGATTTGTTCTTTTCACTGAATGATTCAGAATCAGCAGAGTTGAACCTCCGATCACTAGTCCTTATAGACCACATTGAAACCTAGCATGCCAATGCAGAAGGAATTTATTAAAATGTCATTAGTTTCTTGGTGATTTTGAGCTTTTATTCAAGTATTAACATAAATCATAAAATGTTTTCACTGGGCCGATTGTGACAAGTCAGGGGAATCCTTTGAGTCAATTGGATGTGAGCAAGCAACATGAACATCCTCTAGATTAACCTCAGGGCTTGGGGTTTGGTAAGCATCAATGGAATTTTGATTGGAACCAGCCTCTAGCTTGAAAATGGCCATGAAAGGTGAGGATATGCCTGCTGAAGTCTCTCTTAAGAAGCTGAAAAGTAGCACTTTAAAATGTAATTCAATGATGAAGGGTGTCGGGTTAAGGTCATTCTACTTTGTGTCCAGCCAGTTTCTGACTGTTTGTAATGTTTGCTTGTGCAAACCAAGATCTGGGTTAAGAAGTTGAATGGATGTCCTGGGCTGGTTTGGCCTCTTGTTGGTGAGGCAAAATTCACCTGTATCACAGAAACGTTTATCACTATTTTCCATCCCCCCACTGCAATGTAAGGATTCTTTATGTGGAAAAACTTAATAGCCGCAGTGTATTGTACGAGATATTCAGGTGTTTGTAAAGATACAAGTATATAATGGGCCAATAAATCCTACAAAACTATCTTTTTTACCACCAATGCCACCCACTATACTGTATATGGAATTCAAATTAGGGGAAACACTGAATTGAAATAATGGCAGTGTCCTTAAAACTTTACCTTTGTCAAAGAATCTCCTATTAGCAGCAACTACGGCCATGCAGACCTTTGGCGTTCTAGTTGTCAGTTTATTGAGGTAATATGATGAGGCTTTACCCCATGCTTCCGAGGGCACCTGCCGAAAGTTGGATTGGCTTGATGGGCACTTACCATACGGTCAAGTAGCTTCCACAACAACTGAATTGGGTAGTGATCCAGTGACTGTGCTTGCCTCTTCAGTATAGACAGAATACTAGCTGACTGCTGCTTCCCTAAGTAGTATTTGCATAGTTTGGAGCTGTGCTTTGGGTCAGCTATGCTTTTTCCTGTTTGGAGCCAATTTCTTCCTACTAGTGCCGTCCACAGGGTATGGCATTGCAAAATGGTGTGAGAGCCTTTCTACATCAAGATCCATTTGACCCTGTAAAAATCTCCCACTCTTACCACCAAAGCACCCCCAGACCATCACGTTGCCTCCATAATGCTTGACAGATGGCGTCTCCCAGCATCTTTTCATTTTGTCTGCCTTTCGCAAATCTTCTTTATGATCCAAACACCAGGAATTAAAATTGGCCTGTCCACAAAACTTTTTTACTATCTTCCTCTGTCCAGTGTGTGTTCTTTTGCCTATCTTAATCATTTCTTCTGGTCAGTCTGGGATATGACTTTTTCTTTGCAATTCAGTTCAGAAGGCCTGTTCACATTGAGACTGGTGCTATTTAATAAAGCTGCCAATTGAAGACCTTTTTAAGACATATTTCTCAAAGTAGACACTAATTTATTGGTCCTCATGCTCAGTAGTGCAAAGGGCCTCCCACACTTTCTATTCTGATTAGAGGGTAGTCCACGGCGTTGTATGAGATCTTACATTGTTTAGCATTTTGGAATATCCTTCATGATCAGTTAGCCTTTTAAAATGATCAACTTGGAATAGCACCTCGTGCCATTACGACACAGGAGTGATGGTTGCTGATAATGTGCTTTTGTACGCATATGTAGATATTCCATAAAAAATCTGCCATTTCCGGCTATAGTAGTCTTTTACGACATTTAAATTGTCCACTCTGTATTTCTGATAATTTTTGTGTCATTTTAATGGACAAAATAGCTTTTCTTTCTGAACCAAGGACCTTTCTGTGACCCCAAACTTTTGAACTGTGGTTTAGAAATATTTTATATTTTATAAATATTTTATAGATGGTGATTGCCAAATTAGAATTTCATCAACCTTTCTGTTTCCATTCATGTGAGTTGTCTGACTGTGTCCGTGTTGGTAGATTAACATTGGAGTTTGGCACATGCCACCTCATACCTTAGTGAAACAGGAAGTCTTGGAGGATCACTTAAGTTCCTCATGATTTAAAGGTTCTTAAATAATCTATGCAAAAATTGATCTGTTAGGTTTGGTTCATAAAAAATTCAGACGGGTGCCAGTTATCTTGATGCATTTTTGAGGGAAATACATACTAGTTTATTTTTTTAAGATACATTTCTCTTATTGACTATTAAATGAAACAATTTTATAGCCCTTTGGTCCATCTTTGCCAAGGACTCCAATAATTCTACAGAACATTTTACAGTATTATTGTGTGCGTGCGTGCGTGCGTGCGCGCTGAATTGAATAAAGTGTGGGTGGTCAGACGGGTCAAGTGTATAGCAGATAGAAAGATTGCCTCTTAGCATGAGACATTAGTTATCTGGACGCAAAGGAACTGAGAACTGCTGACTCTACTGATGTGGATTGGGGCACGTTCCCTCGTCTGCTTCCTAAAGTCAACAATCCTCTTCTTTGTTTTGCTGATGTTGAGAGAGACGTTATCCTGGCATTAATGTGCCAGTAAGCTTACCCCCTTCCTGTAGGCTGACTCCTTGTTGTTGGCCTAGAACAGTGGTGGCGTCTGCAAACCGAGTCTGAGTGATGGATGAACAAGAAGCGGACCTAAAGACACGCCCCTTCGTGGCCTTCAGCAAAACTAATCAATTTGGTGGTTTTCTCCTTACCTGGCTGCTGCTTTTAATAATAAAAAGAAAATGCAACGAGGGCAATGTGATCCATGGCAACTTTGTTCAACTGGTCTATATGTGAATGCAGCTTATGTTGAGTATGCTATGGTTTGTTGTGGCAGTCCTGCCATATGTAATTAGCTACAACAAAGAACCATGTCCCTGTATTGTTTATATTTTCTCTTCTCAGGCTAGACCTGCAATAATACGTCTTTCATATCTCTGTATGTCGAGGTGCACGGAAGCAACACACACTGCCAATGTTGGTGGTGGAATGGCCTTTAGGAAGTGAAATGGCTAAATGTGTGGTTCATGACTAGTAGCCTGTCCTCTGTCCCTCCTTGGCTGGCTGGCAGTTGCATAGTTAATGGCACATGGTGACCCCCAGATAGTGACAGCTGCGTCTCAGGCAGTGGGAGGTCCAGTGTGGGGACTCACTCACTGGCTCTCAGGCTGAGCAGTAATTCTAGATCATTAACATTAAGTCTCTTCTCTGTGCACCTCAGTCATTTTCTTCATCAGTCAGTTTTCTTCTGCAGCATAGACTGGTTGAATTAACCTGACAATATGTTTGTAAAGGAGCCAGTGGCTGTGTTTTTAAAGATGTGTGTTTCTGCCTTTTAGATTCCATCTCCCAGTGTATCTTCTCCATGGCAACACGTTGTTGCTGCTGTTGATAATGCTTTTCTGAGCTGGCCGTGTCTCCATGCTGCACTTGTCTGCTAAGATGTGAGTGACTAAATACTGTTTCTATCATCTTGCAAATTTACAATAGATTTATGCTTTTCAGAAATGTATTTGAGGGCTAGGCTCTGTTTAGCATTTTTCTGTAATGTGTGTTATTAGCCCTGTTTGTAGTGGGTTTGTTTGCATGCTCTATGTCAGTATTACAAGTGGGCCTGGTTTCTTATTCTCGCTCCCACATTGGTTGTTTTCCCTGGTGTGAGATGATGAGTAGTGCCCTGGTTCTCCTCTGCTGTGGTAGAGAAGTCAACTGTGCCTGTTTTTAGTAGGGGATGTAGCGGGTTGTTACTGCAGCCGTATACGTGGAAGGTGTTTCCATTCGGGCGTGACTCCATTTTGTTGGCTAGTTGATTGTTTGGATGTTGAGCTTTTGGTCGACCAAGATTTTTTTTGTTTAGTGGTAAAAGTGATGTATTTCTTCAGAGAAAATGCATCACGATTGGATGCAGTAACGAGTGGATGGTTGTGAAATCCACAGGTATGTCACAGCCTATCGGGGGGCTGCTGGTGCATCATGTCTTTCAGCACAAGGGATTCTGAATGAGCATCATTCATACAGCTTGTCTGGTTGTTCAGAACCACCAATGTTTACAGCATTGGGATGCTGATTTGCATGCAAATATGTTACTGACCTGAACAAAATAGAATTGTCCTAAACCCTTCCTGAGACCATCAGTGGCCCTGCTGCTAAAACAGAATCCTATTGGGAACACTGACCACAAGGGTTGGAGCCATGTTCATATTATACATATGCAACAGTGTTTAGCAATCTACTGCATACCTATGTTTGCCAAGTTGTTAAAAATATACAGTTGGCAATGAGGTTTGCAGTGTTGCCTCGAGTAAAACAGTATGAAATCACAGGGTCCAGCATCTTTGCTTTCTAGGCAGCTGTGTCAGATGTCAACCCGGGGGGAGGGGGGGCGCTAATTTTGTGCTGTGCTGGACTCCCAGGCAGTGTCAGTATGCTGAAACCAGGATTCTAACACCCGGCCACAGTGACGCAGCTGTAATGCAAGGCCTTGCCTCCGACCAGTGGTCCTCTTGGGATAGCCGTGACCCCTTTTCAGTTTATACGAATGTAAACCAATGTTTTCCATGCCAGTAAAGCTGGCTTTAATTGAGTTGAAGAAGGGCGGGGGGGCCTGGCAAAATGTTAAACTTTTCAGTAATTTAGCGGATGCACTTATCCTTAAAGTACTGGGTGCCTGCGTGTTCTTACTGGCTCCCCATGGACATGGAACCCACAACCCTGGCGTTCCGAGCGCCATGTTCCCACTGAGCTACATGAAACGCCCCTGAACCACGGGAAAGACATGAAATTACATGGGACTTTCTGGATTTTGGTGTCTTCTCTTTAAAATATATCTTCATTGTCTTATTTTTCAAAACATCCTATTAAACCCTGCGCGAGACTTCCACAAGGCCTTCGTCAGTCTGTGTCTGTCTTTGTGTCTCTATGGTTGTCAACATGTGTTCTTGGTACATTTCCACTTGGAAAGATATTTTGCTTCCTGCTGGCTGTTCTATGCATCCTGTCTACAGATTGGATGTAGCCTAAATATTATGATGCTTCTGTAATTAAGATGGAAACACACTGCTATAGCCCTTCCTTCCCTTTTAAGAATACGTTTGAATTACATTTTTTTGTCATCCTTCCAATTGAGAGGCTTTCTCAGTGACTCACTGTGGCTGCAATAGTCTTTCATGAGTTGCTACTGTTGCTACTGTTACAATGCCCTGTGTGGCTCCTGCATGCTTGAGTAACCATTTGCTTGCAAGGCTTTTGGAGGGAGAGAGAGAATAATAGGTTGTTAATAAGGCCAGATGTCCAAGTGTTATATTTTACACACTTAATATGAGAATTGGTCCGGTTGCTGAAACCTGTCTATAAAAAACAGATTTTTAAAAACATTTCTGGACATTGGTGATTCTTAGTTTCACATGGCTTTATCACACATTCCATGTGGGATGTCGGATTTAGATTTGGGACAGCAGCTAGAGTACACAAGTTATGGTGTGTGTGTTGTATGGTGTGGTGTCTGTAAAGAGGGTTTTGATATTCAATATAGCCTCCGTCTGACCTGTGCTTGTGCCCTGTGGTGTCTGTTCTGCTATGAGGCTGTTATGGGCTGGGGTTCAATAGTGTCTGTAATGGTAGTTGTGTTCTTCAGCCTCATCACCCTTTCCAGTGTGTCTGGTCGGAGGGAGGTAGGAGGGCGGGAGCAGGAAGGTGTCATCCCGGCTAGAGGAGGGGCTGTTAGAGCAGGCTGTGTAATCTGAGAAGGGCTGAGCCCTGGAGAAGGGCCCCATGCCTCAGAAGGGACAAAGAGAGGGAGAGCATGAGCAAGGCTCTCCTGTATGACTTTGGCCTACAGGGAGCAGCAGTGACAGTGCAGGCGTCAGACGAGAGGGACTCCAGCCAGGGCTTCACCCGGACGCCTAGAAGATCCCATCTATTTGCCTGGGAGCAGCTGCCTTCTCCCCCGGCTCACTGGAGCAACTAGAGCATATAGGGACAGAATTGGGAGTGGTTACTTACACCAGGGCACTGCTACTCTTTGAGAAGGAAAGAAACGCAAGTGTTTCCTTTGGCTTCCTCTGAAACCTTCTCCTTTTCTTTCCACTCCACCCTGGTCTGGCCTCCCGCTACCTACCAGGTTCTGGGAGCTGGATATATTTATGGATTCTAGGACACTTATTATTTAGATTTCTCCATTTGGTTTCCCCGGGCTGCAACTTTCCTTGTCTTTTCCCTGGGTTTACTCGAAGGAAACTGGGATCTTCAGATTCCCCGCCTGCTGCTCTCAGCCGTGCTAGGGAATGATTATCTGTATTCTCTCCCTGGCTATGTTGCTTCCAGCCCCCCTCGGTGTCTGGTCCTGGACCCCCAGGCTCTGAGGGCAGCAATACCACTGCTTTCAGATGGAGGTTTAGGCAGAGACCCAGAGAGAGAGAGTGACAGGAAAGGAGCGGCCCACTGTTATGGGCTGTTTTGTTTCTATGGAAAAACCGCAATGAAGAGTTCCCTCACTTTCTCCCTATGTCGAGCAGAGCGAATGTGCAGCCTGTGAACTCATGGAAGGGGGTGCTCCAGCTCTTCACATGCATAGCTGCTAGAACAACAGCCAACAAACCCAAAGGTAAAACTCTCTTGTTTTCCCAATCGGTGGCTCATCCGTAACACCCCTCATCGGCGTCCGGGACAAAATGTTTCTTACAATGGAATGTTTCCCGGGCTCCTCCTGTTCCCGGGGTGCAACTGGGGTGTCATAAATACCGACCAGTGTTCACTTCTGTCCCGTCATGGTTTTGGTTTCGGCAAGGCACTGCAGGTCCTAAGATGGGCAGGGAATCTCTAATCCTGTGTGTGTCTGTCTTTGTCTGTGCATGCAGGAGCACGAGGGACTGGACATGAGCGGAGAACAAACAATGGCATTTTGTTGGTGTTGAAGAAATGCGTTTGTTTTTTTCCCCCACCCTCTGTACAAACCTGCCGAACAGTTGTCACGGTTGCCAACACTCTCTTCCTGTGTGTGTGTGTGTGTGTGTGTGTTTGGTAGTAAACCGCAGCATGGGTTTACAGTAAGGGGCCAGGGCAGGCAGGGACTGGCTCTCCGGTCCTCTCCTAGGCCAGGCAAACTCTAAGCCAGGCGCCTGCATGGGGGAGCATTCTGATGAACATGATAGGGTGTGTTTTGTTTTGGGTTTAGGTTACATCTGCCCATTTTGTGCTCCTTCCCAGACGCTGTCCTGGATATTGTATTTTAACTGGCTAGTGAGTGACTTAGTCCTATGTTTACCCTCAGAAACTGTCATGATTCAACCTATGATTTAGCCGGGGAGCCTTGTAGCGATGGCCTATGATGTTAGTTAGAAATGTGGCATCAGTGCTGTACAAAAATGTTGATTCATAATGGTGTTTAGCATAAGGTTTGTAGGAGAACACTTGGAAGCAAACCCACTGTCCTCACATTGCAAACTCCATGCACAACCCACAAGACTACAGAGGAACTCAATCTGTTGACTTCTTGCTAAATATTTCTCTTATTATCAGTTAGCTAGTGTGTAATGAATAGCTGTGATATTGTGAAATTATACGTGGCTCTGACCTTCAGATAGAAAATGTATTGATTTTACAGTTTTTATTTGAGGAAGAACCCTGAAGGGGAAAATCAATGTTTCATGTAATGTATTTTGCATTAGTGTTGTTAACCCATTGCATAATGGAAGCTTTTTTGAGCAGAATGTGGCTAAGTGCTAATACAATCTGTACAGCTCACTGGTCGACCAAGGTTAGGCTGGTTCAGTGAAGTTTGAGCAGGTCAGAGGTCCTGTGCCATTCAGTGTATAGGCCTACTATAGCTTGTTGACCATGGTCCACACTGAATGGTTGTCCTGCAGGGAACAGATGGTAGGCATATGGGCCTTTCCATAATTCTGTGACAGCGCTGATACTCATTAATGTTTCTCAAGAGACCTCACCTCTACTCCATCTGACTGTTTTTACTCCACTAGTTAACCCCTGTTTTGTTTCCCCTTACAGAGGTCCCCACATTTCAAGAGAAGAAGAAAGCCTTATTTGGGAATCTTATGGACGAAGGCAAGCACCCTTTCTTTCTTTGTGTGTTTGGGTGCTGATTGTGTGTTGTTTTGGTTTAACGGCTTTGTTTGAAAACTCTGGGAAGGTGTTTGTAGGTTTGAAGAGGTAGTAATGAAGGCCCAGTCTGTGAATGGTAGTTGATGTAGTCAACTCTCCTCCTTGAGCCACTTCTAGTTTCAGTTCGTTGCAGTTTCCCAACATGCAGTGGAAGGGGATAGAGCAACAACCTAATCCCAATCTACTGTTTGATCATCCATAATCTAAGGGCTGTTTTATACTTTGAGAGAGAACCATATGCTTTATTTTAGTTGACATTGACATTTCTCACCAGATGGGGTTACGTAAAAAACATTTTCGAATCTACTTTAGTTTTCTTGCACGACAGATATGGACGGACTAGAAAAATTAGGTCCTTTTTTCCTGCTGAATACATGTGATTTTTGCAAATCATGGAAATTCTCCTAATAAAGAAATTACCTTATTTGCACAGAATATTTCAGATGTACCAGACAGGCCATGACCTTATTCTAACCGTTCAATGTGAATACATGAAAAGAGATCCACCGCTTGAAGTGAAGCAGGTACTTACAGGCCTTGACTGTTTTAAAGAAAGTTTCAAAGTTTTATTGTGAAAGTGCTTTGTTTGGATGTTTGCAGATGCTTGGCTCACCTGCTCCCTCACGCTGACCTATAATGTTCTGGTGGTTTCCATTTGTGCCTAGAACCATGCTACACACCTAAGCCCTGAGTTCATTCTCTAAGTTACTTAGCGCTACTTCCACAAGCACTCATTGTATTCTAACACTTCCTCTCCCTTTACTAGGCTACATCAAGCCATAAAATTGGCAGTACAGTTGTAGTCTAGGTTTATGCAAACCATAATGCCAATGCAAACTATGATCAACCCTATTTTGTGGTGTCCAATTTGCGATTAAGGCTTTGCCCTTGTGTGGAAGAGTCAGATGTTACGTCTGATGTGCATCTGGCCCAGCCATTACGCCTGTCATTGTGCTCAAACAGTAGTCGCACAATGAGATCAAGCAGCCCTATATGACATCCCACTACTCAACCCCAGACTCCGCTGCCCCAGTTTGCACCCTCCTCTGTGGAACCATAGGCACATAATGCCACAGTACTGTGAGGCAGTGACTACCCTATACCCTGCTGCTACTCTGGAGCCCAAATAAGAATTATTAGTAGGTGGCAGCTAGCTTGCATCCAATAATTTGTCAGTAAGCCTGTTATTGATTAATTGGCCAAAATGTATTCTCTGTATTTAACACTAAGAACATTTGGTAGTCAGTAAGAATGGGTTATGAATGGGCACCCTTTTATTCATAAGTCAAAATTACTTCCTTGTTTCAGCACAAAACCAACTACCACTGTTATGCAGAATGTTTCTGTTTAATGTTCCTGTCACATTACATCAACAGTCTTGGGAATATTTCAGCTGAAACTTGTGTAGATATATACTTCAGATGAATACTTAGTACGCATTTCGAACTGCTGTATGTGCACTGTTTTTGCATAATTTATTTGAACTTTATTCCATGCTCCAATGTATGTGCGTCCAGCCCAACAGTATGGGTATTTAGAACCCCTTTGGCTCTAAATCATTCTTCACAGAGACCACTGTAATGTTGCCAGTTCCTCACAAGGGCATCACTGCAGCAAACCCTGTGGTACGACTGCCACTAGTTGGGGTTGTCAAGCTAAATGTGCGTTTCCAAAAAGTGTACATATAAAAAAAATACTTTCATCTGTTTCACCAGATATATGTCCTTGAACCAATTTTACTTGAAAATCGCACATGCAAAGTACAGGGAGGATTTTAGGCTAATTGCTAATGGCAGCCTGCTAAATCCCTATTGGCCATCAGTGTGAGGGGGACAGTCCTAAGCAGGCCTTCAAGGTCAAGACTTGTTCAAACTGCACCATGCCATGTGTCTTTGGCTTCATCCATATTTCCTGTACAGTCTATATAGTCTTAGAGCAGCAACATGGTGCTAATTATGAAGCCAGTCCCCAGCGGTCTGCATCCAGCCAGACTGTGGCAGGCAGGGGCTGAGCAGGGCCAGGCAGCATTGGACGGAGACTCTGGGACCAGGAAGGTCTCTTCGCAACACACACACACACCAGGTGCACCCATCATCTGAACAACATGCATTCTCAGCACCCACACATCTCGTTCTGGTTTTGGCCCTGTTGTCTTCTGTGCTAATTTAGTCCACAGTTGCTGCCTGTGTCCAGACTCCAGAGTAGCTAAGAGGTCTATAAATAGGTGGAGCTCTATCAGAGCAGATGTTTACAAGCAGCCTCAATGACACCTACACACACAGCCCTGCTGCCCAACGCCCCACCCCCTCTCTCTTAAGCCTCCTCTGTCGGTATTCATCATTGGTCTGTTTGACCGGAGCACGATGTCTCTTCATGGCTGTGTTTTTGCCTGTCTGTCTCTTGACTTGTATGGTGTCTTATGGCTGTGGGTTATATAAAGCAGCAGCAGGGCAAAGGGGTGGGTCACGCCCAGCTCCTCCAGTCCTCCCTCCACTCCCCCGGTGGGCCGTCCCGTCCACAAAGCCCCCAACCGCAGCCTGTTACCATGGGAACAGCTGACAGGAAGCAAGCTGGCGCTCTGCTCTGACATCCATCCCATTTCACTTTGCTCTCTGGAATCTTTTATGCGACCATGAAAATCCGTGCAGCTCTACCGGGCCAAAAATAGACCCTGAGCTGTTTGTGCTTGCTCTCTGCTGGTCAGTCTTTATCTGAGCGAACAGACCGATAGGTGCATCTTGAAGCCTCCAGACTGGCCCTCAGAAACAGGCAGGGAAGGAAGATGGCGCCCATCAGTAGACTGCCTGCCCAAAGGCACCAGGACCACTCAGGCTGTGTTAGGTGAGGAACACGCTCTTCTCTCTGTGGATGAAGACATGAGGCCTGACCATTTGATTGTTCTCTGTCCATTGACATGTAGAGGAAATCTTATACGGCAACTGCTGTTGTCTTTTCTTAAAGGGAAAATCCACTGTATTTGTGTGTTTTTCCCAGTTCCCCTACATATTTGCCTGATTGAAAGTGTTTCTGACATGATTCTGCTCTGTAGCAGTATTTATAAAATGCTGTGCCTGGAAAGTTCAACCAGTGATGTCTATTACACCAATTAGGTTTATTCAATGAAGTATGAAACATCATTAAGGCCTTGGTTCCTGCTTCAGCTCTGTACAGAAGTGAAGGTGTGTTATTGGGTGTTTTATAATTTGAGGGGGTTGGAAAACCCCGTTAGGCTACCAGCCGAACATGAACGTCACATCAGTCAACTTTAGATGGCATTACTGAAAATCCATTATTATAATGCATGATATATCATTTAATTGTCAATACAAACACAATTTACTGTCAGTTAATAGATTTAGGTCCTCAGTATTGCAATATTTGTAGCCAAAAGAAAAAGAACTGTATCACCAGTAGATTTGAAGTTAACCAAGAAAATCAAATGTATTAAGAACTGCAAAAACGTATTGTAAAACACAATAGTATTTTTCTCAGCTGTGTTGAAAGTGTACAAAGTTAGCTTTACTGGTCTGCTCATATCCAGTTACCAACATATCCACGGGGGTTGCACTGACTTACAGTCACAAAGCAGCTGGGCAAAGTCACGCCAAGATTGGCAGCTACGATACAAAAATCAAATCAATGTGGTCACTTGATGTACGTTGAGGAGGCTTCTAGTTCCTGACGTACACTTGATCCTGTCAGAAATTGATATTACTGTAGCTACCACAAAGCACAGCCATTTTGCAAGTTTTCCCTGTTTTTCTCTACAAAATTACTTCAATTTGTACATTACAATCAGTAACATTTTTGTGAATTATTGGACATTAACATTTAAAAGGTTCAATCTGTTAAAACATTCCGCTTGATGATCTCAGCTTGTTTAAATAGATAGTTGCAAGTAAACTACCCCTAAACCTTAACAGTATCGCATAGATCTTTTTATTAACATAATTGACTGGACCTTGAAGACCATTCTTAATTGTCTTTTATTGTAACCCTCTAATCAGAGACTAATGTAGACCTGGGACACCAGGTGGGTTCAGCTAATGACCAGGTAGAACAGAAAACCGGCAGTAGTCCAGACCTAGGGTAAGAGTTGAATACCCTTCGTGTTAATCAGATTGTTCTATCCAAACAATTCCTTTTAAAATTGTCAGTAGGACATTGGTAAGTCCTTGTTTGGTCTAGACCCTGCAGGCTTTCCTCACATGCTCCTCCCTGCTATCTCCCTTCTCCCCACCAAATGTTCAGTTCTTTTCCTGGTGTCCCTCTAACACCTGTGTTCTCCCGCTGTCTCTACAGAAATGAGTCGCCAGACCGCCACAGCGCTGCCCACAGGAACCTCCAAGTGCGCCCCCTCCCAGCGCGTCCCCACCCTGTCCGGCACCACGGCCTCCAACAGTGACTTGGCCAGCCTGTTTGAGTGTCCCGTCTGTTTCGACTATGTGTTGCCCCCCATTCTGCAGTGCCAGAGTGGCCACCTGGTCTGCAGCAACTGCCGTCCCAAACTCACCTGCTGCCCCACATGCCGGGGCCCGCTGGGCTCCATCCGGAACCTGGCCATGGAGAAGGTGGCCAACTCGGTGCTGTTCCCGTGCAAGTACGCGTCGTCGGGCTGCGAGGTGACGCTGCCCCACACAGACAAGGCGGAGCACGAGGAGCTGTGCGAGTTCCGGCCGTACTCCTGCCCCTGCCCGGGGGCCTCCTGCAAGTGGCAGGGCTCCCTGGACGCCGTCATGCCCCACCTCATGCACCAGCACAAATCCATCACCACGCTGCAGGGCGAGGACATCGTCTTCCTGGCCACAGACATTAACCTGCCTGGGGCAGTGGACTGGGTCATGATGCAGTCCTGCTTTGGCTTCCACTTCATGCTGGTCCTGGAGAAGCAGGAGAAGTACGACGGCCACCAGCAGTTCTTTGCCATCGTGCAGCTGATTGGCACACGGAAGCAGGCGGAAAACTTTGCCTACCGCCTGGAGTTAAACGGGCACCGGCGACGGCTAACATGGGAGGCCACGCCTCGCTCCATCCACGAGGGCATCGCCACGGCCATTATGAATAGCGACTGCCTGGTGTTCGACACCTCCATCGCGCAACTGTTCGCTGAGAACGGAAACCTGGGCATCAATGTCACTATATCAATGTGCTGAGGACTGTCAGGTGGACAGCAACACACACACACACACTCTCTCTCTCTCTCACTCACACACACACACACACACACACACCCACACCCTTTTACTCTCTCACACACACGCACACATTTCAGACACTACAGGAAACCTGAAGTTGGACCTGGAGGATTCGGGGGGGGGGCATGGGGTAAGATCTGTCCTAGGAAACCTGTCGCCATTGTAGGTTTATATAGAACGGTCACGGATTGGTTAAAGCTTGATTGAAAAGAATGGCATTTTGTACCTGGGGATACATTTTAGGCTTCAATACAATATTAGTTAAATTGCAGGTACCCCTGTTTTTCAAGAAAGTATCCAGCATTGCCCAGAGCACACCTATGGAGCGAACACTTCAAGTGGGCTCAGTTTGTTGTCTTTTTCTGCAAAAAGGTGACTACTTGGGCTCAGGTGAGAAATGGTACTTGGGAAACTGGGAGTGGAAGGAGTCAGAGCAAAGGGCGGGGCATCAAACAACTGCAAATCTTTTTTTTTAGAGAGAGATAAGTGGTTGTTTCAGTTGTCAAACTGAATAAGTTGATTTCCATTTGTTTTAAGTTTTGGGTTTTAGTTCCGTCGTTATTTCCCCCTCCTCGGATGAGAAGAGAAGGTCTGGGTACTGTGTGCACGGACATTGGCTGAGAAGAAGCTATTTTGGTCTCTCTCTAGAGGCCAACAGTTTCAGCCTAAACCACTGAATATCTGACCAGGAATGGGGACAGTTTCTACAGTTATAATATTGTTATTATTAAATGGAGATTGTTATCATAATTATCATTTTTGTAATGAATTTTAATGAATGAAAAAGGCTGTTGTAACCTTGTGTCTAATCTTCAGTGTTTGTAGATAAATTGTCGTTCTTTTGAATACTTGATTGTATTTTATTTTGTAAGTATTTTTTTTTCTCGTCGTTTGTCTGTCTTTGTCTACATTCTGTTGGTCAGGAGTGGGCGAAGCAAAGCCAAACATCTCTGTGGATACATAGTACTGTTGCTGGTTCCCATCTCTTCATTTTATTTTTTGTTTTATTTTGTCATTAAATAAATCTATCTTTTTCATACCTTGTGCAATTTCTCCCTCCATGTTATTTATTGTAGACAACATCCTTCTTGGTGCAAATGTACTTCATCTTCCTGGCTAAGCATGTGAAGCTCATCCGCTGGATTTACTGGTGTAAACATACAGACCATGGCTGATCAGACAGGCTTAGGGTTGTGTGTCTTTCCTTGCTCCATGCCACCCCAGCTCAAGCCCTGTATGGGGTGAAGGCTGCAGGGCATCGTGATTTCGCTCTGTACGACTAATCACCAGAGGCCTCAAGCAAGGGCAGACCAGGGGACGTAGGCCCCCTTCCAGCCCACTCCACTGGGGAAGAAGGACCAGTCTTTTCTGACATTGACGTCAATCCCCAGGCCAATTCCGTCCTGTCTCTTTATTTACTGTCCTATGTTCACGTCATGTAGGCTATTGGTTCTGTTCTTCCCAAGCTTCAGTGAAAGCACCAATTAGAATGAGTGTAACATGACATCTGTTAAGCAGTCAGACTAAAGTACGCCAAATATGCAGATGATGCCGTTTAGGGGACCATGTTTCAAGTACTTATGTAGCTGATACACAATATCTGAGTGAAAACCTGCTGACACTTGGTCCTGCAGAGAGAGAGTTTGACACCTGTGATCGAAGGGGTATGACATGCAACGTTCACTTGGACGTCTGACCGAAGAATCTGACATTGCCAACTTGGAAACAGATTAGTGACCTGAGTTTCTGATTTCAAAGTATCACATTCAACCAATAGGTAGCT
Organism: Esox niger; assembly: GCA_016801105.1. Lineage (NCBI taxonomy): Eukaryota > Metazoa > Chordata > Actinopteri > Esociformes > Esocidae > Esox > Esox niger. Next base: position 29,419 of record JACXGJ010003962.1, read on the forward strand.
TACATAAATAACAGTTTATTTTAACTGAGGTTTCCCGTTTCTGATGTGAACACTGCAATACGACGCCATCTTTTGAACATGAAACTATTGTGCAATCATGGCTATCCTGTATTTACTCATACCATTAGTGAACTGAGATACCCACAGTATTGATTAATCTTCTGTTGATCTCCTTAACTCTGTCATCATGTTACATGCAAGTAAATTGTGTTTGGCCAGAACCACACAGCTACTTAATGGTTCCTTAACAACCACATTATTACTGGCTGGTACTACTAATGTTCCTGGTGATGTGGATCATTCAGACAGGTTCCAAAACAGTCCAGTGTGCTGCCGTCAGAAAAAGCAACTCAACTCGGGGTCTGAACTGCACAAGTATCAGCTTGGTTGGGTCCTACAACTAACATTTCAGATCCAAATCTTCCACCTTGAAGAAAGGCAACAGGTGCTACAAGTTGGTAGATATCTGAATTTCAGTTGTTATAAAATCATTAGCTATTTGTACTAACTCAAATTTATTTCAAGTGTTATTACAAGTAGTAAGTCACAAAAAAACAAAGTTGTGACAACTTGCCTCCTGATGCATCCACTTCAAAGACAACGGGATCAGTGTGATTCTACCACATACATTCATTTGTATGGCAGAAAATCCAGAGAATCTGTCCAACAGTGGTTTTAGCGTGCCATACTGTCTCATAGAATTATGACAGGGACCTCATAGTTTGCTGGTGATTTGTGGTAGAGAGACAGGATTGGATATTCCAGGAAACCCCCCGTCGAAAGCTGCGTTGAGGACCTCATCCAGGTTGCTGGCCCCCACAAAGTCCAGCTCCAAGCGGACATTAACAGGGATCTCCTCCAGGTCTTTCTCGTTGCGCTTTGGGATGATAACACGCTTCAATCCGGCCCTATGAGCTGCCAGGACTTTGTCTTTGATCCCACCCACCTGCAGACAGACACTCCATCAGCCACACACTAGGTTCAAATGGCTTCCTTTTGTGTTTGAGAAAATATGCATACGACAGTGTAGAGCATTATCTAATATTAACCTAAAAATATTCACCCCCTTTACATATAGGACAAATCTCAAGTGTTGCACTCTACATCATCCTAGATGTAGCACTTTGACGTCATCCAAAATGTAACTTGACAACCACTGAATGCAACAAAGAAAACTAAATCCTCAACACAGGGTGGACCCTTCTTACAGCCCAACAAACAGTTGTATTGGAAAGAGGCAAAAATTGCAAAGTAATCCAGTCTGTATCTAGTTGGTGTTGATTAGCCTATATAGGCCATATATGTGACAGCATGGTTTCTGACCAGGCTGTCATTGTCTTTATTTAACTGGAAATTCTGTCATATTCCTTCCAATTCAGCTTTCTAGAAAACCCCTCAATGTGAGTAGTAACCCTCTTTGACCGAAATTGCCCCACCCCTGGAATAGAGAAAACCAACTGGTGGACATGTTTGTTAGTTTGCTGGTTTGAGAGGATGTTGATGTGTGGTTGCTAGTGTCTCACCGGCAGCACCAGGCCTCTCAGGGTGATCTCTCCAGTCATGGCCACATCAGACCGAACCAGGCGCCCACTGAACAGGGACGCCAGAACTGTCACCATGGTGACGCCAGCCGATGGGCCGTCCTTTGTGACTGCGCCTGCTGGGAAGTGCAAATGGATGTCTGTCCCTTCCAAAGGATCCAAACCGCCGACCACTATATCAGACAGACAGATCCTTTAGCCGTTACGGTGCATTGCCTTGACATGGGTTCGATTTATGGTAAACGTGATTTGGTTTTGGTCCAAAGTTCTATAATGAGGATTTTGTGTTAGGGTTAGGAATAAGTGGATTCTAAAGAGGAATAATGTTTCAGAACCCGATATTTTAAAGTTTCTGTGTGTATGTATGTGTTTTTATGCCTCACAGTTGGTCAGCTGGTAGGTCTTGGCGTTGCTGCGCAGCCAACTGATGGCCAAGTGGGCAGACTCCTTCATGACGTCGCCTAGTTGTCCAGTCAGGGTCAGCTGGCCCTCACCCTCCATGCGGCTGGCCTCCACAAACATGATCTCCCCTCCCAAAGGGGTCCAGGCCAGGCCGATGGCCACGCCTGGGAGCGTCAGACGCTCCGACACCTAGACACGACCAGGAAGAGAAACACTTTTAGATACAGGTCTGAATATGCAGTCATTTACACATATATGTAACTGCCAAAATGCATGTGAGAAAGAGTATGAAAGCAAACGTACAACGTATCAACGCAAATGCTTCTACGAAAATGTGGTTGCTGAGTAAATTAAGCAACTACACAATTCCTACTATGCTTTGGGTCAGGTACAGTAGCCTACAACATATTGATACCCTAAGCAAAGATGAGAAAAAAGGCAAGTCATTTTTGTTTCACAGCTTGATTTTGCCTTTAAAATATCAATCTAACCTTTTAAATGAAGTTCTATTAAAAAAACATTTTTCATCAAGAAACGTGTCCCGATTACTGGCAACCCTGCTTGTGGTGCTTGCTGCAGCCTTCCCTTGCCAAGCTAACAGCACTGAGTCTTCTCAAACTTCTGATGAGATGGGAGAACACATACATTCACAAATGCTCTAAGATGAAAATACAAAATCTTCCAAGATCCTTCAGAGCACTTTGTCCTCTCTTCTGGACACAACTTTTCAGCTCACCCCACAGGCTATTGCAAAAGCCTGACAATTTCTCAAAGCATTTTTTTGCTAATCTTCACCAAGGGTGACATTATTTGTGGAGGGCACTGTGTATACATGTTAAGACGCCAACCTACGGTGAATCTTTACAGATGAAAGTGGTCTCTTCCAAGTTGACAATAATACCATCCTCAGGAGATGAGACAATATTCTAAATAAAAATGTATGAATGAAACAATGTTTTATACCGGGCTACATTGGTTAGACCAGACGTCCTACAGAGTCATTTCATGGTGGGGAGATTAATATGTTATCAAAGGAACATTCAAAATCCTTGGTTGGATAATGATATTTAAATCGCCCATCACATGTTGCTGCAATCCATCTAACTTTCATTACAGTGTTGTCATGAAGTGACTGTGTCTGTCTAGAATGTTGCCAGCTTGAGTAACAGCATGGGATCGGCTGTAGTGATTTTTCAAGGTTATTTTATCTCAAAGCTTGGTATAATCTCTTGTTAGTAGCACGTTAAAAAACAGCGGTTAATGCACAGGTCCCACTTCATCATTTCAACCCCCTGTTGATGTTAGCATTTCCTTGCTATGTCAGTTTCCTGTGCCTACCATTCCCATAGTCGTCTGAACACTAGATTAGCACACTGGGGTTGGCTATGATTTGAAGTCGTTGTGCTCCTCAGTATCCTACTTTGTGAGGACTAGCAGAATGCTGTGGTCAACATAAGCCCTGATTGTCCCCAGTCCAGTTAAAACCCTCCCCCCTCTCCCTGCTGTTCACATAACACAGACACATTCCCGTTCTGCTGTGAGAGAGCTCAAGAGCCTCTCACCCGACCCCTCTCCACCCACAAATCCCATGGGTATGAATGGAATGCTAAGCTACATTACTAACATACGTGTGTACTTTCTCTGTAACAGCTCCACTGTTTTAAGCCTGCAGTGAACAAGGTTAACAGAGCGGCACAGAAATCAGACATGGTCCCGTTTCAGTGCACAGAGCAGGGGGTTACCAAGCTGTTTCCCCCTGGCTCTTTTTCACATTAGTGAAGTAATCAAGTAATTCAATGTAATTTCCCTACCAAATATGTTTTATGATAAAAACCAATGATCATAAAACCTCAATTGAATGGCATGATCTTTTACACAACGTGACCACACATTGCGTATGATTATTTCCCAAGTCCCATTTATTGAGTCTCAATCAACTCCTTAATTTAAAAAAAGCTTTTGAATGTTTTGCGGCTAGTTCCTAATCCGCACCAGTGCACACCTTTGTGGTTAAGGACACATTTGTAAAGAAAAAAAAATTTGTATTTCATTCTGCATAACAAGGCATTTCTATGCATGTACTTCTGACAACAGAGAATCAATCTGCTGTATTTGCTAAACTCAACCACGTCAACAGGATAACAAATCCCCCCCAACACATCATCATGTCAGATCGGCTGTCAAACCACTCTCCCCTCACCTCCATCTCAAATATATGTGGCCCGAGGATGTCCTTCAGGGCAATCTGGTCGATGACAATGGGCATCTCTGGAGGCGAAGCCATGTCTGAAGACACCCGCTGAGCCTCTTCTCCCCTTCTCCTTTGCTCCCCCTCTGAAGCAGTAGGAAGAGAATTATAGAAATATCAGCAATGCCTCTATCGCGTTACTCGCTTCACAAGATTCAAGGACTTAAAACATAAAGATGTGTGTTAGTGTATACAGCAGATGTGAGTTCATAATGCATACATCCATTACTGCCCAGTTGTCATGTGACCAGACTATCAATGCCATGTGGATAAAGAGCACGGTGTTCCTTAACAGAGCTAGGCCTTTAAATCCTAACCGTCCCCTACAGCGCAACAGCCTTTGACAGACCCTTAATGAAGAGCTAAAGAGGAGGGGCGGAGGGGACAGACGGAGGGGAGGAACAGATCCATTGGTTAATATTACTGAGGACACAGTCATTAAAGTCTGACAAAGGATTAGTGTGGGTGAAAGTGTAACATAACAGGAAACAGCTCTGGCAGTCCATTCCCTCTGAGCTTTTATTGCCATAAAAGATAAAACATAGCGAGAGATGAAAGGGAGGAGAGAACCAGGGGAGAGAGGTGAGCAAAGGAACAACAGGCATGTTCCTAACTGGTCATGTGACAGCTGTCACGAGCCGCCAGTCGTGGAGCAGCTGGTCGAGAACAGAGAGACAGACACCCAGCCCGCAAAGCACACCTCCTCACAACTCTTTGTTCTGTCTGCCAATAATGGCACCGTTACCTGGCAACAGGCAGACATTAACACAAAGCGCAGAGGATGAGTTACGACCAGACATTCTCTCCCACTCTCTTTTCATCTGCCGCTGTTTTTCTTCATTCCCTGGGAGTGGTTACGTGGAGTGGGAAGGGTAGGAGGGGTCGAACACAAATCAGATTAAATACTGCTCACAAGCCCCACCCCCCACTTCTCCTCCAGTGAGTATGGTTCTGGAAGTCAAATGAACAATCAAACTTTCCCCACATATTTAGACATCATATTTTGTTACAGTATAGGGCTTTCGCTATAAAGTCATATTCAACATAAATGCTCATGTTTTCCTAGTCAAAATATAATTATTTGGTGTATAGTTGCATCATAGCTATCAAAACACACCATCTGTGAAAAGGTTATGTCACCATACAAGACTTGGCACTTTGACCCAGCTCCTCTATGCGAGTGATTCCCATCAACCACTGGGTGATAGCTGACTCCACCTATACGTTAGTTCAACCTGAATACTTTCCCTCTTAAAGGGCATACACACTAACAAATGTCAGGACACCATTCAAATTGAAATAACATTGAAATAAAATGTATCTTTATATATGTACCATGTTAGTTTCTCCAGAGGCCAACAACACTGACAGACTTCAATTGCCTGGTAACCTAGAACTCATAGACAGTATATAACCTACACTGTTAAATGATCTTTAAGACATCCAAATGGTTTAGTATTAAAATAAATGTGTCCTTTAATATTGGTTGTTTGGGACAATTTGTTTGTATCTTACAGTGTTGTATTATTCAGGACATTACACTCCTGACCCACGTGGGCAGACTTTGGGTGGCAGGCATCGGGGGTGGCAGGCATGGGGGGTGGCAGGCATGGGGGGTGGCAGACTTGGGGGGTGGCAGACTTGGGGGGTGGCAGACTTGGGGGGTGGCAGACTTGGGGGGTGGCAGACTTGGGGGGTGGCAGGCATGGGGGCTGGCAGGCATGGGGGCTGGCAGGCATGGGGAACACCTCAGGGGAACGTCTTGGTGTGTGGGGATGGTGGGAGGACACAGCTCTTAATACAGTCAAATAAACACAAAAACATTCAATAAAACACAAGAGACTACTCAACAAGATACAATCAGAACAGCAAACTTTACATTATACTTTGAGATGTGTACAGAACAAGCCTATTTGTCATCATCCACATGTCTGGGGACTCAATAGACTACTTAGAAGCCTTAGATTTCCAGATGCAAACTGACACTATAATTGCTTTGGAACCATATCTTTTGTAAATATTTTTGACAATTTATTCGGTTTTGAATGGGAGGTTCAGACCAGATTTTGGTTTGGAAGCACTATCGCCAGCCATTGCTAAATCGTCTAAATGGGTGTCCGATTTACTTCCCAAAACATTCTGTCAGAAAGAGGGGCGGAGTGTGTCAGTCCTAACTGCAACACAGTAATAAAACCCCTCTGTTCTCCCCGTCCTCCCCCTGGGCTCTGGGTGTGTTAACTGGCAGACTGATTTCTCCTGTTACACAAGAGCAGCTGCAGAGGAACACTGGGGCAAGGGGGGCTTAATACCCGGCTTAATAACCCCCTGCATAGCCCTTAGAAAGACCCATATTCAGAGGGCAGATGCGTGCGTGTGTGTGTGTGTGTGTGTGTGTACTGTGTATGGGTGACACTGTTTAGCATATGTGCCTATATATTTGTTAAAGGGTATGTGCAAAGGCCAGTGGCGCTAGGGTACGCAATGTGTAAAATTATGTGAGGTGCTGAAGCTGGAGTACATATGAACATGGCCTCCAGAGGCTCAAATACACCCAAGGGTAAATGTGGTGACTTCCCAGCCTGTAAGGTTTTACATGGGGAATACTGGTCTCACGTAACAGGCCCTGTGAGACACTATATTCTAGTTCCTACTTTAGAGTGTTGGAGGCCTGGTACTGTAGGTTGTGGTGTCAGCCGGTCCCCTCCACCCCCACAGACAGGAGCCGTGCTGTTACCCTTCTGGTCCTACCTCCCTGCTCAGCTCCCTGTGGGCCACTCTCAGGGGGGGCGGCCTCTGACTTGGTGACCTTGTGACCCTCCGCGACCTTCACAGCCACTGCTCGACAGATCGCTCCAATCTTCCTCTCTAGGGAGCGAACGCCGGCCTCACGTGTGTACCTGCAACACCCACAGGTTAGTTACCGTCAGGAGGGACCAGGATGGTTCAAATGGCTGGCTGAGTGTCATGCCATTCAGTGTGAGAAAACCGCTCTAGGCGAAAAACTCCCCAGACCATGTCTGATATGCGCTGGCCCATTCTGCGACATGATGTGACCTCCCTGGTTCTACAGTCAGCCAGCCAGTAAGTCACCTTATGTAATTATTATCATCTAATGGAGACTAATGATTGAATTTCCACGTGTCCAGCCAAAACAGCAGTATAGTCATAAAATACATTAAAACATATAAAGGATTACATCATACACAACTTTTGTTGCTGCAGTATATTTTCCCACAATCTGCTGACACCAATTCAATGTCATGAGTGGTGCTGGTGGATGGAAAACTGAGCCAATAACCACCTCAATGTTGGCTTAGCTGTACTAGCTTGGTACCACTAGCTGATTGCTAATATTATACATTATTATAATAATGACTGATGTTATATATTATATTATATAAGCATGACTAACATTAATGAAAATATACACATCATATACTTATGCAAATGCTGAAAACAAGAAAAAAAAAATCAAAGTAAATCTGTAACCTAAATTATAAGATCTTGTAACCTAATCTTGATACACAAATTATATAAATGAAAAACACATTTTTATATAAAAAAAAGAATAAAACAAGTGAATGCCCTGTTTGCATAAGTGTTCACACCACATAACTAATACTTTGTGGAAGGACCTGTGGCTTGGATTTTAGCCAGTGTGTTTGGACAGGTCTCTGTCAATCTAGCCTACCTGGATAACATTTTTTTAACCTACCTACAGTCACCTCCTATTTGGAAGCAAGCATGGGGAATAATTCATATTCTGCCAGTGAAGGGGCATCCCTCACAGTCAATGGCACTCCAAATGATTTTGAAGTTAGATCCAGGAGTAAAAACAACCTTCACCCCTATAAAGGTTTGTGATGGGTCACCCAAGTGATCACCTCAGTACACCCCCTCAGTATCATGGTTGTTTCTGCCAAGCTGAAGGCAACTTGAACAAATATATCACTAAGTTCTTTGATTAAATATATTTGCCTCATTGCTGACCTGCCCTTTAGAAAACATTCAGATATAAAATAAAGTCATTTAATTACAGTATGGGAAAAAGACAGGTTTCTAGTATAAAAGGAGTAACGAGTTTCCAATATTTAAGCTTGCACTGCTGTCTTTGAAACAGAGCTTTTGTTCAGATCTAAGGCGTTCAGTGACTGAAGGTTAGCTGACTTTCAAACACTAGGTAAGGCCTTTAGCTCAAAAAGGTATGACTCATTCTGTTGGATAAGGCCTGAGTGACTCAGATGAAACTTTCTATAGAAATGGATTCCAGAAGGTGTACTTTAAGACATGACTGTTGTTCTTTGGCTTGAACAAATCTTTCAGTTACTTTTTAATACTTTATGATACATGCTTATTTCTTTGTATAAGATACATGCTTATTTTAAGGAATTCCATCTGTGTCTAATGCAGTGTCTGAAGATATAGTAGATTTCTCATTGTACTGCAAGTATATTTTGGTCCAATTATTTGTTTGTTTTGTCCAATAATATATTTGTTTCAGGCAAATTGTCTATTTTTCTTTTGTCCATTTTATCTGTTTGTTTTGGTCCAATTATCCGTCTATGTGAATTTGAGACCTGCATTAACGTGACTGTCTCTGGTTTTCTCCCCATTCTTTCTCACTAGAAAAATAAGCAAACCTCTTAGCTTCTCTCTGACCTACTGCTCCCTTAAGTTAAAAGGCTGTCAGTGTCTGTGTCTCTCTCTCTCTGTATGTGTGTATGCATACTTGCTAATTATGTCCAGTGTGGTGTCTTGAGGTATCTGAAGTTGATGTGAGGTAAGGCCATGCTGTTCAAGCTGATGTGGAATCAGGTGCCGATGAGCTATCTCCACCTTCTCCTCCTGAGTGTACCCTGAGTGGACATTATATGCACACCAGAAACAAATTAGCCAAATCCAACATTTTCTTCAAACGTCCACGTTGTACTGCGCTGTTAAAACATTTACACATTCAATGACCCTAATGCATAAACACATACATTAAACACACCATTCAGTGGCAGGTTTATTAGGGACACCATTCTAGAACTGGGTCAAATGGCTTTGCCTCCAAAACAGCCTGAATCCTTCATGGCATGGAGTCAACGAGATGTCGGAAACATTCCAGAGGGATGTCAGTTCAAACTAAGCGACGGCATCCTAGTGTTAAAGCAGACTGAGGCGGGACATAATGCTGCTTACAGACCATTTCTTCTCACCGCAAAGACACTCCATTGTGTGGAGGTCTAGGGACCGCAGCTGGCCAAGTCAACGCAAACAAGATTTGTCAGACCAGGCCATTTATCCGCTTCTCAAATTGTCCAGTGTTGGTAATTACACGCCCACTACTGCCTCTTGTTCATGTTTTTAGCTGAAGTGAGTGGCACCCAGTGGTCACCAGCATCTGTGACAAGGACGAGTGGATAGGTTGTGCATTCTGAGACAGTTATTTGCTGGATTGGGGACTGCCAGGAGGTTTGCACGATTCATGCCCTTCTCCTGTGCTGTTTCATCCAACTGGCTAGATGTTTCCTGTTTGTTACACCCTTATCATAAAAACCCTAAGGCAGAGACTGGAACCGGAAACCCTAGTACTGGGAATATACCACTCAAAGTAGCTAGAGTCACTCATTTGACCCATTCTATTATTCAATCAAACAGTAACTAAATGTCCCAAGGCCTGTGTCCCTGCTTTATAGAACGAGCCACCATCACAGGAGTGACCCATATAGGTGAATGGGATGGTGAACCTAATAAATAGGAGTGTGTATAATGTATGTTTAATGGCTGTGTATAGAAGTTGATGTACAGTGATGTAATTTACCCTAACACACACATTATATATACACATCTAGAAAATGTAACAGCCCCCCACAGACCATTACTATAGTTACCAAAGATAACATTACATCCCCCTCAGAGAAAACCAACCCAAAGTGTCTTGGGGTACTGAGTCTCTTCAGTGAACCATTCTGACCACCAAGATGACCCCTTTACCCTGCAAGGTGACCCCTGTCTTCTGACCTTGCACTTGCAGGACCTCCATTCGGTCCAGCAGGGCCGGAGGGATGGTGGCCGTGGTGTTGGCCGTAGCAATGAAGAGGACTTGTGAGAGGTCAAAGGCCACGTTCAGGTAGTGGTCTGTGAAGCTGTGGTTCTGTTCTGGGTCCAGGACCTGGGAGTCAAGACAAAGGGCAGACTTAGTACTACTACGGGGTGTTTGACTAGTGACCTGCAATGATTTGTGGGCTGACAGGTTCTGGGTCTGACCATACAAATCCCTCCGACAACACTCATGCGCGCAACTAGCCAGTCTCTGAGTTTCTAGTTGGCAACTTGCGATACTTTGCCTGGTTAGGAAACAAGCTGCTTGATTAAATGAAAATGAATAACACAGATTGTAATGGTACAGCAGTCCACCTAGATTAGATTTGTTTCCTAATTCCAGATTAAGCTGAAAAGAGCTTGAATCTGTCCCTTACCATTCAAATGATAAGACCCTTTATCAAAGTTAATTGTTTTTCTTTCCAGACTTATGTCTGACTTCAGTGACGTTCCGTTACTAGAAATTACATTAACATTCAATTTAACCCAGAACGGTTTACAGTAGTACGGTCATACACTGTCATATTCCCGTTGCTGGGGAAACTGACCACACAACCCTTGAGTTATGAGCTCCATGCTCGACTAAATGATATACACTGGAATAAACAATAGGAATACAAAACAGGAAAGCATTATTAGCCACCATTTTAGCAATTCCTCACAATGACCTGCATGTCTACCAGCTGCAGTGGTAGAAACGCTGACACCGTGTTTGTCGTTGGGTCACTTGGCCTTGCTCTCACTCACAACCTCTCCTTCTTTTAATGGCATGAATGTCTAGTCAATGTTGTCAGTGCAAACTAGTACACATGAAACGCAAGAAACCTACAAGAATTGTTGCTATATTAATAAAGATATATAGAACATTAGTCACCCTTGATAACAATAGGTAATGACTAATGAGCTATATTGTAATTTTACAATGTTTGAAATATATTGTGACTTAATAAATCAGAAGAATCATCAAAAATTTACAAATATCTTCAAAGATACAATCCCCCCAAAAAGTGTCAAAAAGACTGAAACCCTTGTTGATTACTTTTAGACTGCAAATGTTCCTCACAAAGATCATGGCACTGAGAGTTTTTCTGAAAATCATTTTTATGGCCATTGCATCACAGTGCATATCAGACCAAAATATCAGCCGTTCAGTCCAAGGAACTCTCCATAGACTTTCAGGATAGATGTGTCTAGGCATAGATAAGGAAAAATATGGTGTATTATGTGTAGTTTGATTCCAAAGAAAATAATAGTTTTTTAGTGTGTTAGAGACAAACCAATTATTAAGTCTCTAACACAACAAAATGAGGAGAATGTAAAGGGGTCTGAATAATTCCCAAAGGCACTGTAATTGGGGCAGGTGATTAGGTGTCCTTAACTTTCCTTCACTGCACTCCAGCTGTCTAAAATGTGCTCTTGGGGCCAGATCATTTTTGTTAAGGGGTCACGGTCAGACAGTTGACCAAAAAAGGCTCTATGCTCGTATGACAGTTTGATTGGGCTAGGTGCACCCTGAATTTGCACATCCTTTTCACAGTAGGCAGTTAAAGAGGAATGATTGTGGTCTTCTTAGTTTTGCCTGGAAGCAGGGACACAGACCTTGAGTGACATTTTCTTTTAGAGTTAGATTGTTATTTCATGTTTTTCTATGGGTGTTTTGACCCATGAAGGGTATTTTGATTATAATAGCCAACTGCCATAAAGGAGGACACTGTATATACGGTGCCTTGCAAAAGGCTACAAACCCATAACCAATTCTCTTAAATTATTTTAGTATAAAGGCAACATTGAAGTTGGGGTTTATATTTAATACTGAGAAGACATTGAAACTCAAACAATTGTTGGTTTTATGTAGGGAGAAATTTAGTGTTCCTTGCATTCAACCACCACACATTATTTGGTAGAGGCCTTTAGCTGCAAAAACACTTTTCTTATGGTACTTCTTAACAACTTTCAATTTCTTTTAACAGTTATTAATAGACAGCTTCTTTCTTTCCAGCCTCCCATACAGACCAGTGTTATGTAGAGCTCTTGATATGGTTGACTGGTACACCATGACTTCACTCCCAGCCTGTAAATTCTGTTGCTCCTTCATCGTAATTTTATTTTTGAGAGACGGCCTTTTCTTAGCAGTACCCACTTCTGATTATTGACCCAACAGTCCTTGCTGGAAGTTCCAAACAATCAAACATTATTTTGTACCATTTTCCTACCCTTTTTTTGTACCATTATATCTATACTTTCAACTTCATGCTCTTTGGTCTTTTCTCTTTGTTCATTTTCCTTCAGACTCACAGCCTGACCACTGATCCTTCAACTGTGGGGGTTTAATCCAGAAAACGTGACAGAAACTTTAATATTCCACGTGAGGAAGCCAATGTCCACACGAGGAAGCCAATTTTTAGGGCACATCTGATCAAGTCAAAGACCAAATCACTGATATCTGCATATTTCCGTGAAGACCTCTACATTTTAGTGAACCTGGTTAGGATTTTTGTGCCAGAGCACAAGGTTCAGTTTGGTTGTGTTGTGATCAGTGATTCGAATCCCGGAAAACACAAACACCAACCAAACACATCAACAGAGAAGAGGATTAAAGCAGCAAAACCAAACAACCGACAGACAGACAGAGGAAGCCTGTGAAAGTGGACTGAGGATGGGTGGGTTACGCTGGGGCCTGAACAGCTGTTATCTGAGCAAACTGTATTGACGTCTGAGGTTTGTTCACCTGGTATCAGCGGGGCGATCACATCACTACACCCCCTCACCTAAATAAAGCCACTCCATTCCTCAGGCCCATTACCATAACAGATTCAGAGATGATTTGCACATAGTCAGTGTGTGTATTTCACCTGATGAGCCAGACTTATCGACAGGTGACTACAGGGAATTCTCTAGAACAGACATATGAAGCTTTGTTAATGCCATCTGTATTTCTGAATGTTATCTCTGCCTGCCTGCAGGGTGGTCTCCACAGCTTATTCACATTAACCAGAGTTATTGGGAATCATTTGAATTTAAGTCAACAATTCTATTCACATTTGCAAGAGGAACATATTGGACCAACAATGCTTGGCAACAGGCCCAATACATGCTCATTGCTTTCCCCTACCAAAGTACAATCTCCAAACAGACAAAATACGTTTTTTTATTACCTGTATTGACAGGACCGTAGGAAGGAGAGCCTGGGGAGACAGGTATGTAGAGGGAGACAGGAAGAGCATAGACAGTAGGCCATGCTAGGGGGGCCTGTGTGGTTTTGATAGTTTTAAATGAACATGTGTCCAACATTACCTGATATATAACGTCATCTTAGCTAGCTAGCGGACCGGAGCCAGTGAATCAAACATAATATGAAACGGGTGCAGAGCCATTGGGTAGCGGTCATATTCCCAAGCACAAAACAACCAGGCAACAGTTTTGATTATCACAATTTGAAATTATTGAAAAATTTATTGTCGACACAAATCTCCTAAAAAGCCTTGTTAATCTCAATAAAATTATTAGAGTGAATAAGCCCGATCTCATTCTCAGTCCCTTCTCTTACTAGTAGCAGTCTGTTCCCCCTTCCTGTCCCCTCCATGTGTTTCAGACTCCGCCAGGCTGCCCCGTGTTCTGAATCAGACTCCGCCAGGCTGCCCCGTGTTCTGAATCAGACTCCTCCAGGCTGCCCTGTGTTCAGAATCAGACTCTGCCAGGCTGCCCCGTGTTCAGAATCAGACTCCGCCAGGCTGCCCTGTGTTCAGAATCAGACTCTGCCAGGCTGCCCCGTGTTCTGGATCAGACACCGCCAGGCTGCCCCGTGTTCAGAATCAGACTCCGCCAGGCTGCCCCGTGTCCAGAATCAGACTCCGCCAGGCTGCCCTGTGTTTAGAATCAGACTCCGCCAGGCTGCCCCGTGTTTAGAATCAGACACCACCAGACTGCCCTGTCCCCATGTGTTCTGAATCAGACACCTCCAGACTGCCCTGTCCCCATGTGTTGTGAATCAGACACCTCCAGACTGCCCTGTCCCCATGTGTTCTGAATCAGACACCTCCAGACTGCCCTGTCCCCATGTGTTCTGAATCAGACACCTCCAGACTGCCCTGTCCCCATGTGTTCTGAATCAGACACCTCCAGACTGCCCTGTTCCCATGTGTTCTGAATCAGACACCTCCAGATTGCCCCGTCCTCATGTCTGTCCCAGGTGTCTCACCTCCAACAGGGCAGCGGCCGGGTCTCCCTGTAGACTCTTCCCCAGCTTGTCCACCTCGTCCAGCAGGAACACCGGGTTGTTGACGCCCACCGTCTTCAGCCCGTTGATGATGCGGCCAGGCATGCTGCCCACGTATGTCCTCCTGCAGACACAACCGTGCGCAGCAGAGACGGGTGTCATGAGCAAAGCAAATTGGGAAGAGAGAAAGGACTGAATAGCGGGTAAAAACAAGAGAAACGTAGAAAGAACCAAATCAAAGGTGAACACCGAAACCAGATGTGGAGGAGTGTATTCTTAATGGTTGACATGAGAAGCATTTCTGAAGGGTCAAAGCGGCATCAGACCACAATGGTTCCCACACCTAAGGTGAGGTATGTGAGAGGGAAACCACAGAAGGAAGAGTAACACAAGGATCTCCTCCCATACATGCTGGGCCCTGGGGCTCCACAGACAGGATGGAGAAAGGCAGGAAGCACATTAAGGTAATTAGAGACATGCAGGGGCAACACAGCACAGATTAGATTTCACTCAGGCACCAACACCACACGTTTTTGAATCAACACTTATTTTGGTATTACCTCAAGCTAGCCAGTTTTTGGCCAAAGGCTTAGTAGTGGTTGAGAAATGTAAATATGCACCGAAAATGCACCCTACATGTAGTTCTGTTGGGCAAATCTGAATATGACTACAGGCTATAGATGAAGTCAGGAGACACAAAAAGGACCTGCCCGGGCCTGCAGGCAGTGATGTCAACGTCTTGCTGCCCTTGTTTCCATAGTGACAGGAGATCAAAGAAACATTAAGACATGACATCATTGCTCCCAGTTCTACTCCTCTCTCAAGCCTGCTGACATTGCAGAAGGCAGTATGTAACGTCTTGACATAGACAGCCCTTATCCACGGGAGGCCGGCTGCTGCCGCATCCACCCCCATCATCCATGACTGCTGGCGACTTCACAGACCAGCTTTGGCGTTAGTACCTCCAATACATTCTGTATGTTGCCTTTCCGTCCCCGGTCTGCTGAGTCAGGAGATCAAGTAGCAAGGTCTAGAACGCGCTTGGTTCATTTCTTGTGAAGACTATAATTTACTCCCCAGCTTCCAGCTCGGACCTCTCCCGCGTACCTGTGCCCGCGGATGTCAGACTGGTCACACACCCCTCCCAGAGCGATGCGGTGGAACTCCCTGCCCAGGGTACGGGCGATGGAGCGGCCCACACTGGTCTTGCCCACACCGGGTGGCCCGACAAAGCAGAGGATGGGCCCTTTGAGGGTGCTCTTCAGCTGCCTCACAGCCAGGTACTCCAGAACTCTCTTCTTCAGCTTCTCCATGGCATAGTGGTCGTTGTCTAACAGCACACGTGCAGAGCGGATATCAAGACAGTCTGCAGGGACAGAGAGGTGCAGGGTTTCATTACGACACTGTAAATAGTGTTAATCAAGTCATGATCTTATTATAAGAACAGTTAGACCAATTTTTTTTATAATCAATCACTAACAGAGGAGTGAGGTCTTATGTCTGTGACTAGGCTGATGTTTGGTTATGAACTCCCCCAAGTGGCAATGTGGAAAATATCAGGCAATTTCACCAAAGCTGCTAATCCAATGTCTAACGACTGGCTCCCTCTGCTGGTTCTTACAAGTAGATAAAACAAGGCAACCAGAAGAAAAATATCACACCGTGCTCCCTCCTGTGGTAGAAGCAAAGATGGTGGCTGTTTAGTTAAATGTCTCATGGTGCTGAGCCTCTTTAGTGGACTTACTGCCCCCACAGGCTCATTTGTTGTTATTGGAGTGGGGCCAAAACTTGCCCATTTTGCTGGGTGCCTGAGCTGCATTGAACTGAACAGAGACAGTACTGTATTGAACAACCAGTAAAAAAAATAAAAAAATAAAAAAGAGGAGGGATTGAGTTACTCTTTAACCATGATTGCTGCACGATTTCAGCAGGGTGTTTCTCCATCCCTGATTTGTTTGACGACATGACTGGTCATGACTGGTTTACCCTCGGCTCCCTGGACTAGATGAATTTTCTAATTCATCTGACGACACCCAGGAGTAAATGTACATATAGCTTTCCCTCACTAGCAACGTTTTTCTATTCGGGGAGGTGCACATGGAATGAGCTGAAGGGGACTCTGAGCTGCATTTGGTTTGTGTTTATCTGCTGGATCGTTCTACTGAATAAAAACAGTACTGATCTACCAGTTTAAAAATAGGTAAAGGATAGCAGTCAATGTCATTCATTCCTTCAACCCCCACATTTCACTACACTGAATAGGAGCTTTTGTACCTCAGTGTCAAGAATTTACAACTTTTTGTTAAAATGTGCTGTTCAGTATAGGGCATTCTACAAAGTAGCGAAAGATAATACGAAGCAAAACTACCATAGGTCTGCTTACTTCCCCAACCAGACCTGAAAACAAATAGC
Organism: Esox niger; assembly: GCA_016801105.1. NCBI lineage: Eukaryota > Metazoa > Chordata > Actinopteri > Esociformes > Esocidae > Esox > Esox niger. The sequence goes on from JACXGJ010003962.1 coordinate 46,325, forward strand.
CTGCCTTGAACTGACTGTTTTTCAACCAAATGTGAATGGGTTGTCTCAGTTCTGGCAGTCAGTCAGTAAAATAATTTTGAAAAGAGAAACCCACTACAGTAGACAACCTCTTATGGAACATTACTAATAAAAAAGCTTCCAATTACTCCCAAACTCTGCTCTTTCCATCACCACATACTAATCTACCAGCCTAAAAAGCCATAAAACCTGGATCGCTCCCCATCTGTTTGCTTTCATGTATGTAACTACAGTGGAACATTGTACCCTGATCTCAAGGTCCTCATTGCATTCTGAGCGATTACACAATAGAATCCTGAGCCAACGGTGGCAGTAGAATCCTTAGCCAATGGTGGCAGTTGAATCCTGAGCTAAAGGTGGCAGTAGAATCCTGAGCCAACAGTGGCAGTAGAATCCTGAGCCAACAGTGGCAGTAGAATCCTGAGCCAACAGTGGCAGTAGAATCCTGAGCCAACCGTGGCAGTAGAATCCTGAGCCAACCGTGGCAGTAGAATCCTGAGCTGCCAGCGCTGGCAGTAGAATCCTGAGCAAACCGTGGCAGTAGAATCCTGAGCCAGCGGTGACAGTAGAACCCTGAGCCAGCGGTGACCGTAGAACCCTGAGCCAACCATGGAATTCGAATCCTGAGCTAACCGTGGCATTAGAATCCTGAGCTAACCGTGGCATTAGAATCTTGAGCCAGCGGTGGCAGTAGAATCCTGAGCTAACCGTGGCATTAGAATCCTGAGCTAACCGTGGAATTAGAATCCTGAGCTGCAAGCGCTGGCAGTAGAATCCTGAGCAAATGGTGGCAGTAGAATCCTGAGCTGCCATTGCTGGCAGTAGAATCCTGAGCAAACCGTGGCAGTAGAATCCTGAGCCAGCGGGGACAGTTGAACCCTGAGCCAGCGGTGACAGTAGAACCCTGAGCCAACTGTGGCATTAGAACCCTGAGCTAACCGTGGCATTAGAATCCTGAGCTAACCGTGGCATTAGAATCCTGAGCCAACGGTGGCAGTAGAATCCTGAGCCAGTATGTCTTACAGGAAACCGCTTAGCATTTGGTCACAAGAAAATTATTTGGTTCTTGAAATGGTCACAAACAAACATTTCTTGTTTGCTTGTAATTCTCCGTAAAGTTACAGGAATGGGAAATGCAGTAATTCCAGTGCATTATGGGGAATTTCAGCTTGACACATATGCAACCACAAAACGTCCGGGAATGAAATGTGTTGCCTTATTGGTGTCTGAAGGGGGGGTTATTTCAATGATAGGAGCAACCATGATTTGACCGAGCCAAGTGACTTGGTGTTGCAATACCTTTGGACAATACTTGTTCACAGCATATAGAGAAGTGGATATGGCCTATGACCAAATCTTGAGAAATAGATCAGAGACGATTGTCAGAGAAAGCACGCTCAAGTGTTTTGGAAGGGAACGAGACACGGATAGTTTTTGACATCAGAGAGGTCAAATGTTGATTTCTTGAGTAAGAGAGTGTTTGGCCCAGACTAAGTCCCAGTGACAACAGCCAGTGAGGAATATGTCTCCAGAGAGTGGAAACGGAAGACACAAAAGGAACATGGGTTTAGCATACAGGAGAGATGATACAGTAGAAGAGTAGTAAGCAAGAGCGAAGATTGAGACAGTTTATGACCGTCCGTGTAGGCACTGAGAGGGTAGGGTTGGAGGAGAAAGACAGGAGACAGGAGGCAGTTATTCCAAACCTCAAGAAGGGCTGCAGTGAGATCGACAGACAGAATCTATCAAAGATTAGGTCAAGCGCGTGGCCTGCCTTGTGAGTGGGAGAAGACCGGAAAACAGAGGAAAGAAAGGAGTGGAAAGAATTTTAATTAAAGGCAGATTGCTAGAGGCTGAAGTTGCCAAGAAAAATGTCTAGGGTCAAAAAGGGAGCTTAAACTGAGATAAACTAGGCCTTGTTGACAGCAGACTGACACATTTAAATGCTGCCAGAGACCAGAAATTCCTGCCTTCATTTGTGAGACAATGCTGCCACACTGTATTAGCTGCGCTACAAGATTTGGAGGAGTCATGTAACAGCACAATAGCAGTAGGCTGTTTGGAAGATTGACAGTACTTCAGTACTTGGCCCTTACTAGAAAAATGCACAGTTCTAAACCACAAAATATTAAGACATGAGCATACACAGAGCCACACAGCACAGCCTGCTAGCACCTGCATATTGTGTGCACCTGTGGTACTTTTGCTCCAGGGCAGTTCCACCATAAGATCCAAGTAGTTCCGGGTGAGAGCGTACTCCGGCATAGACTGGGGCATCTTCTTCAATCTGTGTAAATGATCATACATCTGGTGTCAATGCCACAACAACTATAGACATCTAAAGTATGTGAGTTGTACTGCTGTGAGCACCTCTACATTCAGTTAGATTCTGAGTATTTACAAACACCTGCATTGCCTGTAAGTCTGAAGGCCCCTGGAAGCAAACAAACCTTTTGAGCTCTTTGAGACACACCCGCAAGGCAGCCTCTGGCATGTTGGCACCTTTAACCTTCCTCTCCAAGACAGCATTGTCATCACCGTCCTCATCGTCATCGCCGTCTTCGCCCAAAGAAAACGGACGTCCCGGAAACGTCCCAACTTTACCTACAGTGCGCACCTGAAAGGGAGTCCGAGAGACAACCACAAAACAAAATATCCTGATGTTACTTATATCTGATATGTTAGCATGCTGACAAGCATGAGACATTTTCTGTTTTTAAATTCTAACAGCAGACTGTCTGGATAGTGTCTGTGGTGTGGCTAGCTAACAGTAGACTGTCTGGATAGTGTCTGTGGTGTGGCTAGCTAACACTAGACAGTCTGGATAGTGTCTGTGGTGTGGCTAGCTAACACTAGACTGTCTGGATAGTGTCTGTGGTGTGGCTAGCTAACACTAGACTGTCTGGATAGTGTCTGTGGTGTGGCTAGCTAACACTAGACAGTCTGGATAGTGTCTGTGGTGTGGCTAGC